>JAKJMR010006662.1:0-20617 GCA_024449315.1 Daboia siamensis | reverse complement strand
CTCTGCAGCCAAAGATGGAGAAGCTCTATACAGTCAGTAAAAACAAGACCAGGAGCTGACTGTGGCTCAGACCATGAGCTTCTCATTGCAAAGTTTAGCCTTAAAATGAAGAAAGTAGGGAAAAGCACTAGGCCACTCAGGTATGAATTAAATCATATCCCTGTTGAATATACAGTAGAGGTGACAAATAGATTTAAGGTATTAGATCTGATAGACAGAGTGCCTGAACAACTATGGACAGAGGTTCACGACATTGTACAACAGGTAGCAACCAAAACCATCCCAAAGAAAAAGAAATGCAAGAAAGCAAAATGGCTGTCTGAGGAAGCTTTGCAAATAGCTGAGGAAAGGAGGGAAGCGAAAGGCAAGGGAGAAAAAGAAAGATACGCCCAATTGAATGCAGAATTCCAGAGAATAGCTAGAAGAGATAAGAATGCCTTCTTAAATGAACAGTGCAAAGAAATAGAAGAAAACAATAGAATAGGGAGGACCAGAGGTCTTTTCAAGAAAATTGGAGAGATGAAGGGAACATTTCATGCAAAACTGGGCATGATAAAGGACCAAAATGGCAGGGACCTAACAGAGGCAGAAGAGATTAGGAAGAGGTGGCAAAATTACACAGAAGAACTATACAAGAATGAGCTTAAAGTCCCTGATAATCACAATGAGGTGGTCACTGACCTCGAACCAGACATCCTAGAATGTGAAGTGAAGTGGGCCTTAGAAAAGCTGAGCAACAACAAAGCTAGTGGAGGTGACAGTATTCCAGCTGAGCTATTCAAAATCTTAAAAGACAATGCTCCAGAAAAACATCTACCTCTGCTTCATTGACTATACTAAAGCCTTTGATTGTGTGGATCATAACAAAATGTGGCAAGTCCTTAAAGAGATGGGAGTACCAGACCATCTTATTTGTCTCTTGAGAAACCTATATGTGGGCCAAGAAGCAACAGTGAGAACTGGACACGGAACCACTGATTGGTTCAAAATTGGGAAAGGAGTCCGGCAAGGCTGTATACTGTCACCCTGCCTATTTAACATATATGCAGAGCACATCATGAGAAAGGCAGGGCTAGATGAATCAAAAGTTGGAATTAAGATTGCCGGAAGAAATATCAACAACCTTAGATACGCAGATGATTCCACTCTAATGGCAGAAAGTGAAGAAGAACTAAAGAGCCTCTTGTTGCGAGTGAAGAAGGAGAGTGCAAAACTTGGTTTGAAACTTAATATTAAGAAAACCAAGATCATGGCATCTGGCCCTCTCAATTCCTGGCAAATAGATGGGGAAGAAATGGAGGTAGTGACAGATTTTATTTTCCTGGACTCCAAGATCACTGCAGATGGGGACTGTAGCCAAGAAATTAAAAGACATTTGCTCCTGGGGAGGAAAGCAATGGCAAATCTAGACAGCACACTAACAAACAGACACCCTGTGAAGAAAAGTGCGTATAGTCAAGGCTATGGTCTTTCCAGTTGCAATGTATGGCAGTGAAACCTGGACCATAAAAAAGGCTGAACGCCAAAGAATTTAGGCTTTTGAACTATGGTGCTGGAGAACACTCCTGCGAGTCCCTTGGACTGCAAGGCAATCAAACAGGTCAATCCTAGAGGAGATCAACCCTGACTGCTCTTTAGAAGGCCAGATCCTGAAGCTAAAACTCAAATACTTTGGCCACCTAATGAGAAGGAAGGACTCACTGGAGAAGAGCCTAATGCTGGGAAAGATTGAGGGCAATAGAAGAAGGGGACGACAGAGAATGAGGTGGCTGGATGGAGTCACTGAAGCAGTAGGCGTGAGCTTAAATGGACTCCAGAAGATGGTAGAGGACAGGAAGGCCTGGAGGAACATTGTCCATAGGGTCGCGATGCGTCGGACACGACTTTGCAACTAACAACAAAAACAAAGAATAAAGGGAGACCGATATGATCATTTCAAACTTACTTGTTCTCATCAGTCAGCCATACCCTTCTGAGATTCGAATCTGGGCCAACTGTTGTTTTAACCCCTAGATAGATATTCTCCTAAGAAAGCCCAAACCTCACTTTTACTTTCTTAAATATTCAGGTTTGAGGTTATTTTGGATTGACCAAGAGCACTGTAGTTGTTCACTAATAACATTAATCCTCAAAAATACGACTTGCCTAATAATTGTGCATACAGTATAGTACCTTATATATGTATGGACCTAAAGTATTAATTTCACCCCTCAAAACCCCCAAACTTCTCTTTAAAATGTTCCTGCCACTTTTAGACTGCAGTCCTTGATAATGTCATGGAAAACCAAGTATGGTTCTCAGGGTAAAAGAAATGACTTATTTCTGTCCTGGCAAATGAGTGGCATTTTTACTGCAGGATCTAATCTGGGTCGGTCACCAGGACCAGAGGTTTTGTCTTCCAAGCTTTCAGACTCATGCTGGAACCCATCCTCAGGGAACTTCTCTGTATCCCTGAGGATGGGCTCCAGCGTGAGTCCGAAAACTCAGAGGACAAAACCTCTGGTCCCGGTGACTGACTCAGATTGGCTCCTGCATCTTTATACTGGGACAAGTATATTCACCTTCATTCAACATTTTTACTCATCATTTTCAAATATTTGCATTTCTGTTCCACCTTTTTTCATTAAACTAAAAAGAATTTTTAAATAAAAATTGGTTTAAAATATCATTTTAAATGATGATTAAATATCTTATTAAAATTATTCATCTGTTGTATAATTTCAGTGCTAAAAAGCAGTAAAACATATTAAACTAATGCAATTTTTAAAAAATTCCTGCAATATTTTCTGGAAAACAAAACTATTATCAGAAATGTAATTAGATTATTTATTGGTAATTTTAAATCTACATGGTATAATATTAACATGTATGTGAAGAAAATGGCCAATTCACAACTTATTCTTTTTTTAATGTTTTATTGATTTTTAAGAATTACAATCTTTAGTGCTTAGTAAACAACGTGTTGTCTAGGTTCACATATTTGACATTAACTTCTTCAATATAAATCTGTTCAGTACTACACAATCCAGTATTTTCCCCCGATCCTCCTTTCTTCCCTGTATTTTTTCCATTTTCCCCTCATTACACAGTTACAATTTTTGGTACTATTGATGTATACAAAGTTAGATATAAGCATTTTCATCATATTAACAAGAGCACAAAAAACAGGATGTTGATTTATGAATTGATATTATTGTTATTTCTATAATATTAATATCCAAAAATTGTCAGTCAAGTAAGGTTGTAATCCACAATGTTCAAAGTGTTCAACCTTCCTGAAAACAGCTCAAAAGTCTCTCCCAGCCAGATGTAGTCCAAAGTCAAATTTTTCTTTCTCTCCCACTAGCTCTTGAGATTAAAAGTCCAAGCTCAGTAGGTATTTATAATCCAAGAAGGTCAGGGTGATAAGTATGCCAAAATATTTTCCTTTATTGCCGGCTGTTCTCCCAAGCTACGAATTACCAAGCAGCCAGGAAGCATGTTATAGTGCTCTACACAAATCCACCACTAGATGCCATTCAAAGTCCATTTTCCACTCTTAAGACAAAGGATTGATTTTTTATATTTCGCCTCAATATTTTTTTTTCCAAAGAGAAAATCTTAACAGTTATCTCAGTTCTTAAATTTACCAAAGCTGTAGCTTTATGTTACTTCCACTTCAGTATTGTATGTTTTTGTCCCACATAAAATTAAAATGCCGCTTCCATTAACATTCAGAGGTTTTAGCTTCTTGGGAGCCTTTCCCAGGAAATTCAGTTGTAAAATAGTAAAGAAAGAATCAATATTCTCACCCAGTTCCAAACATGCTGTTTACGATGTGTGCTTTTTCTTCTTAAGTTGTCAGCAGCTAATGGAATGTAGCCAGGAATGTAGCCAGTCTTTCCCCTGCCGGTGTGGAGAGCTTTCCTTGGATCGAATGGAAAGACCACCATCTCTCTGTGATCAAGAAGGCACCCCTCCTCTTCATCGGCTCTTTGGGATGACTTTAGGCCCTTTTTAGGGCCCCCAGCAGGGCGAAATTGGGCACGGAAGGCAGAGCCCTGCCTTCCAGAGTCCCTTTTTGCTGCGATGCAAAACCGCCAACTTATTCTGATGGATAGGATGGCTGAAATAAAAATGAAGATCTCCTCAGCTAATTTTTCCTTAAGGTACATTATTGAATTCCACCCCTAAAGTAGAAATACCTGGAAAATATATATCTTTAATATCTCAGAAACTATATTCAAAATGATCTCCACTTTTAAAAAAATGTTAAGGAACACAATAGGAGTATACCTAATTACAAGGGAAATGTCAGTATATATATACTCATGTATAGAGTATATACAGGTGAAACTCGAAAAATTAGAATATCGTGCAAAAGTTCATTTATTTCAGTAATGCAACTTAAAAGGGGAAACTAATATATGAGATAGACTCATTACATGCAAAGCAAGATGGTTCAAGCTGTGATTTCTCATAATTGTGATGATTATGGCTTACAGCTCATGAAAACCCCAAATCCACAATCTCAGAAAATTAGAATATTACATGAAATCAATAAAACAAGGAGCGTACATAGAACAATATCGGACCTCTAAAAAGTATAAGCATGCATATGTACTCAGTACTTGGTTTGGGCCCCTTTTGCAGCAATTACTGCCTCAATGCGGCATGGCATGGAAGCTATCAGCCTGTGGCACTGCTGAAGTGTTATGGAAGACCAGGATGCTTCAATAGCGGCCTTCAGCTCTTCTGCATTGTTCGGTCTCATGTCTCTCATCTTTCTCTTGGCAATGCCCCATAGATTCTCTATGGGGTTCAGGTCAGGCGAGTTTGCTGGCCAATCAAGCACAGTAATCCCATGGTCATTGAACCAGGTTTTGGTGCTTTTGGCAGTGTGGGCAGGTGCCACGTCCTGCTGGAAAATGAAGTCAGCATCCCCATAAAGCTCATCTGCGGAAGGAAGCATGAAGTGCTCCAAAATCTCCTGGTAGACAGCTGCATTTACCCTGGACTTAATGAAGCATGGTGGAACAACACCAGCAGATGACATGGCTCCCCAGATCAACACAGACTGTGGAAACTTCATACTGGACTTCAAGCATCTTGCAGTGTGTGCCTCTCCATTCTTCCTCCAGACTCTGGGTCCTTGGTTTCCAAATGAGATGCAAAAGTTGCTCTCATCAAAAAAGAGGACTTTGGACCACTGAGCAACAGACCAGGTCTGTTTTTCTTTAGCCCAGGTAAGACGCTTCTGACATTGTTTGTTCTTCAGGAGAGGCTTGACAAGAGGAATACGACATTTGAAGCCAATGTCCAGGATGTGTCTGTGTGTGGTGGCTCTTGATGCACTGACTCCAGCCTCAGTCCACTCCTTGTGAAAGTCCCCAACACTTTTGAATGGCCTTTTCCTGACAATCCTCTCCAGGCTACGGTCATCCCTGCTGCTTGTGCACCATTTTCTTCCACACTTTTCCCTTCCACATAACTTTCTATTCATGTGCTTTGATACAGCACTTGGGGAACATCCAACTTCTTTTGCAATTACCTTTTGAGGCTTTCCCTCCTCATGGAGGGTGTCAGTGATGGTTTTCTGCACAACTGTCAGGTCAGCAGTCTTCCCCATGATTGTGATTCCTACTGAACCAGACTGAGAGGCCATTTAAAGGCTCAGGAACCCTTTGCAGGTGTTATGGCTTAATTAGCTGATTAGAGTGGGACACTTTGAGCCTAGAATATTGCACCTTTTCACAATATTCTAATTTTCTGAGATTGTGGATTTGGGGTTGTGAGATGGTCTCACGAAGCCGATGGTTCATTAAGGTGCTTCCAAGTAAAAAGCAGCAAGCAGGGATGCAATCATTTATAGCTTTATTCAACGTTAGAGTAAATAGAAAGAGTTCCCTGGCATGGAGGCATCCATGCCTGGATTGAGCTCATGGATCAGCAAGCAAGCAGAAGAAAGAACAAAGAGAAACTAGAGAGAAAAGCAGCCCCTGAGCAGAGGTATTTATGGGGGTCCTCAGTCCCTCCCTTACCAATTAACTCTCTCCAATGGGGCTGCAGGGGCCGAAGACCCCTGACCCACCAGTGGGAGCAAAGATGCTTCTTTGCTGCCATCTGATGACCCTTTTGGGGAAATGCCACGGCTGGCACAAAAACATCTAACAATTCCCCTTCTTGCCAGGCAATGACAGGGACCAGTGAATGTATGTGAGGGGGCGAGCAGGTGTCATAGACATGCATATACACATTCAGAAGGCCAAACACAAACTCTTACACAGAAGGTTGTGCCGGTCAATGGGAACAGGTTTGGTGAACAGATCAGCTATCTGGTCAGTTGTATTACAATGCTCAACATGTATAAACCCCATTTTGGCAAGCTGCCTGACATTTTTATAGCGTATGTCTATGTGGCGGGACCTAGAGCCCACTGCATATGACCCCGAGATTGCAATTGCAGCCGTATTATCCTCTAGAATTTGAATGGGCAGAGGTGGAGGTGCCCAGATGCTCATTATCAGAGCATCAAACCAAATCAAATCATTGGCCGTGTCTGACAGGCTGGCATATTCCGCCTCGGCCGTGGAGCAAGAAACAAATTTTTGCTGCCTAACATGCCAATGGATAGGACAGCCATTTAGTAATATGAGGAAACCAGAGGTGCTCCGTCTACTCTTAGTGTCACCAGCCCAGTCTGCATCCGAGTAAGCGGAGAGCTGGGCTGTCTTCCCCTTCTCTGGTTCCAGCACAAGGAGAGCATCGGTCGTGCCCCTGAGGTACCTAAGTACCCTCTTAACAGCAGTCCAGTGGAATTCCTTTGGGTGTTCCACATGACTGGACAGTAGATTCACAGCTAAGGCTATGTCAGGCCTGCTCCAATTGCTGATTTATACCAAGGAGCCAATCACAGATCTGTAAAGCTTATTATCTGTGAACTCAGGACCGTCCTTGTGAGTGTGATTGTAATAGTCACTTTGTATTGAGCTACGCATTGGGTTAGATTCTGCCATTTTACATTTGGCCAGTAACTCCTCAATCTTTTCTTTCTGAGATAGGGTGAACCCCCCCTTAGTGGCCAAGATGTGCACACCCAAGTACCTGTCAACCCGCCCCAAAGACTTCAGGGTAAACCTTTCCCCTAGGGCCTTGGCAAATTTATCACACCCTTCCTTGTCAGGCCCTACATATAGGAGGTCGTCCACATAAACTAACACCCGTTCTGTGGTACCCTTGGAGTTGCGTGTGAAAACACATTCATCTGCATGGGATGCACTGAAACCAACTCGTTCTAAACTTTTTCTAAGGCAGTCGTACCATAGTTTCCCCGACTGCTTGAGGCCATATAACCCTCTTTGGAGTAGCCATGTGTTTCGCCCTTCCTGCTGGTAGCCAGGAGGGGCCCTCACGTAGTTCTGCCGGTCCAAGTTGGCGTGGAGGTAGGCCGTCTGGATGTCGAATTGGAAGACTTCGTCCCCCAGAGCGGCTGCACTTACAAGGGCGGCCTTGATGCTCTCTGCCCGGATGGTTGGAGAGTAGGTCTCTATGTAGTCCTCCATGTAGTGCTGGGCGAACCCCTGAGCTACCAAACGGACCTTATACAGGTAGAGGCCATTGGCAAGTGGTTTAGCCTTGAAAACCCACCTTGTGCCAATGACTTTCCTCTCCTTTGGTGGTTGCTGGGGGGTGAAGACCTTGAGTTTTCTCAGGCTCGCCATCTCCTGCTCCATCGCGAGCTGCCATTTCTCCTGTTCTTCGATGGGCAGCTCCTGGATGTCAGAGAAAGATTTTGGGGTGACCACAACGCTGTTGACAGACGCGATGTGCCCAATGTCGATTCCCTTTGGTGGGATCCCTTTGTTGGACTGCTTTGACCTCCTGACCTCCTGCCACTCACTGCCTTTTTGTTCTGCGGGTTCTTTGTTAGCCGGCATTTCACAACCGGGATGTGAAGACCCTCGGTCCCAGGTGCTGGGTATCGCGGGTCTCTGAGGCATCGCCTCGGGACTGGATGGGTCACCCTCCCCATCTGAACCAGGTAGGATGACATCTTCGTCTTGTTCCTCGCTCTCGTCGGTGGCAGGGCATGTGGTCGTCTCAGGTGATGTCGTGGTTGGTGTGTCCTTGCTGGGGCGGTCGACAGATGGGCTCAGATCATTTGAGTGGATCTGGGTGCAATTGGAGTCCTCTTCGAAGGAGGCAGATTGGGAAGTCACAGTCCTGCCCCCTTCTCCCAGGAAATGGTAGGCCTTGGAGCCAGGAGCATAGCCCAAGAACCTTAGTCTCTGGGAGACAGACCTCCCCTTCTTCCACAGCTGCTTGGGGATGTGCACCCAAGTGTAGGAGCCAAACACATGCAAGTGTCCCAGACTTGGCTTCCCACCATGGACCAGGAAATATGGGGTCTGGTCCATAACACTGCTCCAGGTGCAGTTTAAGGTGTAATTGGCGTAGTGCACTGCCTCTGCCCAGTATGATTCTGCGACTCCAGTGTCTGCAATCAGACTACGCATCATAGTTTGCAGGATTCCATTTCTTTTCTCTGCCACGCCGTTCTGGGCAGGAGTGAAGGGCGCTGTAAGAAAATGTCGGATGCCCTTACGCCTTACCCAGTCCTGAAATTTCCGGGACATGAACTCAGCCCCGCGGTCGCTCTGCAGTTGAGCGATCTTGGTCTTATATTGGGTCTCTACAAGGTTGTACAGTGATTTTATGGCATCAAAGGCTTCGGATTTTTCTGTGAGGGTATACACGTGGCCGTACCGTGAAAAATCATCAACAGCAGTGAGAAAATACTGTCTTTTCCCTAGGGATGGTGTGAATGGCCCAACCAGATCAACATGTACTAGTTGGTACGGGTATTGGGTCTTACGTAGTGACACCTTAGGGATGGGGGCCGCCTTCCTCTTTGTGCTCTTACAGATGGCACAGTCCAGGAACACCTCACAATCCTTGAGCTGGACTCCCTCAGCAAACTCTCCCATCTTTTTAACCACAGGGAAGCTCGCATGACCTAATCTTCGGTGTAGGAGATGGGCACACTTATCGTGGAGCGGTTTCCCCACTGACACCCTCTTGGCTCTGGTTACCTTGAGTGGTGCTTTAGGTGCCTGCTGAGGTTGCTTGGGTGCAACCACTTCGGCCTTGCGCTCCTTAGACAGCCTTGGGGCTGGCTGTGGGGGCTTTCTCTCTTTCCGTGCGCAGGCCCCTTCTGAGGTGGCACCCGGTGGACTGTCCTCTGTGGCTTGGTTCTCAGGGGAGAAGTATGGCAAACCATTTATGATGGCAATATTTCCAATGACCCTCTGGTTCCGGGTGACATGACCTCCCCCTTTGCGAAATAAAACTTCCACCCTGTCATCGTCACATAATTTGATAATGCTTAACAGATTGTTGGCAATGGAGGGAGCATATAAAACCCCTTCAACATTTCCCAGCCCGGGTACAGAAACAGTGCCCTCCCCAACAACCAAAGCCTTATCACCATTGGCCACCTTGACAGATGAGTTAATTTTCTTTAACCTTTTAAACCCTTGTTTCATATTGGTAATGTGAGATGAAGCTCCAGAGTCCAGTAACCATAAGTCAGTGGGGGTATCAGCTTTTGTGGTGGGGGTGAGAGCACACGTACACACAAAGTTGCCCTTGGCACTACCTTTGCCCCCGCCACGCCCCCTTCCTTGCCCCTTGCCCATTCCTTGATTGGGACCACGCTTGGGGGCTTGTTGGTGATGGGGGCAGTCTTTCTTCAGATGCCCCTCAGAGCCACAGATGAAACACTTAAGTAGAGCATTAACCTGCTCTGAGTTGTGGTGCCTCCTGGTGGCTCACTGTATGGTGGTTCTGGCGTATTCTCCTGCATCTCTCCGCCTCCTGTCTTCCTCAAGGACAGAGTCATGGCTTCCTTCATTGTCCCCTCCAGTGAAACAATGAAACTGCTCCAATTTTTGTCCAGGGAAGCCAGAATGACAGTGACCATGTTCACATCAGGTACAAGGTAGTCTCTGGACATCAGTTCTGCCCTGAGCGCCTTTAATTTTCCCAGGTGCTCAGGCATGCTAGCCCCAAACTTAAGTCTAGTGGTGTAAAACTCAGTTGTGAGTCTGGTGACCGAACCGATGGTGTCGCTGTTGAATAAATTGTATAATAACTGCCAAAGTTCACCAGCTGTGAGCCCATCTGGAATGCTGGAGTACAAGTTAGCATCCAGTGAGCTCAGTAGTGTGGTAAATGCTTTCCTATGATACCACTCTTCTTGGGGTCCCCAGGGAAGAGGTGGGTGGTGCAGAACCATCTCTAGAGTCCCTTGCTCTAATAGACATACCTGCACTTCTTTATTCCAGCTGCTGAAATTTTCCCCCCCAAGACGTAGTTTTTCAAATTTATTTGAGAGTGCAGAGGTCTGGGAATGAAAGAGATTTTTCCCCAGCTCTTTGTGTCTATACATCTGAGAGCTCTCCATTGAGGTGAATGGAAGAGGGATCCCTCTGCTGGCAGGTGGTGGTACTTTTCTCTGATTTTTGGATGGCCCCGACTGGTCATGTTCAGGATTCATTTGAGCCCAGGAGGCGGAGGGAAAGGACGTCTCTCTCTCTCTCTCTGGGCCTGGCTCAGGCCTGGGCTTGTAGGACGGAAAATGGGCCCGAAGAGCGGCTGAAGGCCGCAAAATCCCCGAAGATTCCTCCTGAAGCGCCCCCAGCACTGGAACACTCACCGGGGGGCGAGGATTGCAGGATGGGGCCGGGATGGCACATGGATGCCATGGATTGCCTGGAGGAGGCCATCGCTGAGTGCTGGAGGAGGGGGCCTCGTCTGGAGGCCCCCCGAAGGTCATCTGGTAAGCAGGGCGTCTGGGCGGTGGCGAGAAGTAGGCTGGAGGGCCCGGGGGTTCACTGGGGGCCCTCTGGGGTTGCAGGACGCAGCTGGGAGGCTCCAGGCCGGACGCCTCCCGGCAGTTAGGCCCAAGGGAGAGGATTGTGGGCCGTGGAGCTCCTCCAGGAGGCCCCTGGGGGTAGTGAGGGAGGCTGGCTACCCCCGATGTTGAGGCTGCAGTTGTCTTGGCCTCCAGGGCTGTAACCAGGACCTGGATGGCTGCTTTAAATTCTGCTGCATTAGGCTCGGCTGGGCAGGCTTCGATGCCATCATAGGCCTTGAGGCTTTCTGGTGGGGAAGATGGGGTGGTTTCCGTGCCGCTTTGGCTGGATGGCACCGATTGCTGGGCCTCGAGGCTTGGCTGAGGCCTATCAATATCAGGCCATGTGGGTGTCCTGGGGGCCGCCATCTTGCTTCTGGTTGTCCCCGGAAGCTGGAGGTCACAGTTTGGCGGGAGATTTCACGCCAAAAGCTCTGGGGTCCCGGGGTCCCCCAGGGTGGCCGGCGCCATGTTAGGGGGCCTCGTGGGCACTGGGGAAGGACTTACCCGGTGTCCAGAGGCCCCCTGCGCTGGCATCCCTCGTGGACAGTCTTGTGGCGTCCTTTGTGCTGCGAGGAACATTAGGAGCAGCTCCCTGCATTCCTGGTTAGTCATCTGGTCCACACGGCGCTTGTCCTGGTCCTGAGCTACTTCCCGGGTGTCTTGGCAGTCTTGGGAGGACTGTAAGACTTCCATGCTTCCCTGTGTGGCTTGCAGCTGTAGGGAGGCATGCGAAGGGGTCCCTGGCACTCCGCTGGGTCCAGGGGCTGGATGCAGGGCTGCCGTCCTTGATTGAAGACTCCTGGTCACAATCGGGGATCTCCTGCCATCCGTCTCAAATGGGTTCGTGCTCGAACCTCTAGGCATCTTGCTTGCAGATGCTGGCTTGGGAGCGTTGCCTTAAACCATCCTCTGCTACCAATTTGTGAGATGGTCTCACAAAGCCGATGGTTCTTTAAGGTGCTTCCAAGTAAAAAGCAGCACGCAGGGATGCAATCATTTATAGCTTTATTCAACGTTAGAGTAAATAGAAAGAGTTCCCTGGCATGGAGGCATCCATGCCTGGATTGAGCTCATGGATCAGCAAGCAAGCAGAAGAAAGAACAAAGAGAAACTAGAGAGAAGAGCAGCCCCTGAGCAGAGGTATTTATGGGGGTCCTCAGTCCCTCCCTTACCAATTAACTCTCTCCAATGGGGCTACAGGGGCCGAAGACCCCTGACCCACCAGTGGGAGCAAAGATGCTTCTTTGCTCCCATCTGATGACCCTTTTGAGGAACTGCCATGGCTGGCACAAAAACATCTAACAGGGGTTTTCATGAGCTGTAAGCCATAATCATCACAATTATGACAAATCACGGCTTGAACTATCTTGCTTTGCATGTAATGAGTCTATCTCATATATTAGTTTTCCCTTTTAAGTTGCATTACTGAAATAAGTGAACTTTTGCACGATATTCTAATTTTTTGAGTTTCACCTGTAGAATGCTATGGATTTGAACATTTGGGTGTGGTCTCTGTTTTTAGATACTTCCTGTTGAAGTATCTCTTAGAGATCCATCGCACTTTGCAAACTGCTTTTTCTATTTTCTGCAGATATAAACTCTTTTCTTTCCAATCCAATTTTGTTAGTGTTTTAAATGTATTTCTAACAAATTGGTGCCCAATGTGGGGCATAGGGCGTCTGTTGCTGCATATTCAGGAGGCGAAATCATCTGAGAAAGGCATGCCCCATTGATTTCAATGGTCCAAGGTTGCAGTTGTAGGTCGAGGAGGCGGAACAGACCCAAGCCCATGGACCAAATAGTGATTGGTAAGAACTGAGAAAAGGGACCAGAGAATTACCAGAATAAGAACCGGGCAACTTTGTGCATGAACCTATGTGAGTAAAATTTTGGGTGAACCTAGGCCGTTGGGAGAGGGTTGGGTAGGACAGTTTGAGTCTGAGATCTTTGAGAGGTGTGTGTGAGATGCCCTGAGGGCCGTATGGGCTGGCAAGGTGATGTGAGAGTGGACTCCTGAGTACGCATTTCCATACCTCTGCGAGGAGATTGGTTGGAAAAGGAGGAAGAGGCTTGGTGAAGCGAACCGTGGTCTCATTAGATTGGTAAAGAAAACAGAATTGTGTGGTAAACCTACCATGGGTAATTTGGGAGGGTCCCAGGAGAAGATGTGTTTGAAAAAGATTAGGAAAAACCTAAAGCTAAAAATAGATCTCCACAGCCCGTTAGGGAAATAGAAAACTGGGGGAAACCACCATATAACAAACTGATCACTAAATTAAATTTAACAAAGGAAAATATGGTAAATTTGTGCTGCTTTGTAAGGTGGGAGGATGAGAAAATTTAGTGGCCCTGATTAGGGACTAATAATTATTTCATCTGCCAGAACTTATATGATTACATTAAAACTAAGGCTTGTAAATCCCTGGATAATGAGATTATGCCCTGGTCTGGAATCCAGACAAATGGACCAGTATATCAGAAAAAAATCCTTCTTGTGTCTTCTTAGTAGATGAAGAAGAGGAAGAAGATGAGAAGATAAAATATTTACCTCTACCGTACAGTCCGAGTCCAATTAACATAGCCCAATCTCCACCCAGTGTGCCATCACCCCCAGGAAGTCCGATTAACATAGCCCAGGCTCCACCCAGTGTACCATCCCCCCCAGGGAGCCCTCAAATAAGACAAAAAGTTAATCAGTATAAAGCCTTACAGAAAGAATTGGAACAATGTAAAAAGGATATAGAGGACTTTCCGTTTAAACCTATAGAGGAAAAGGATACAATGTTTCCCTTGAGAGAGGTTCCTAATGGAGTAAATGGCCAGGGACAACCAATAATAAGTTTTGTACAGGATCCGCTCCGGGCATCGGAGGTGAGATCTTTTAGGAAAGAAATGAAAAATATGAGAGAGGACCCTTTAGGAGCAGCTGAACAGTTAGACAATTTATTAGGACCAAACATTTATACGTGGGATGAGTTAATGGCTGTACAAAACACATTGTTCTCAGCGCAAGAGAGGCACTTGATTCGGGCCACTGCAATACGAGTCTGGGAGCGGGACCATCCGCCTTCGATTAATAATTATATAAAGGGGGAGGATAAAATTCCCATTGTGAGACCTAATTGGGATAATAACAATCAGGCACATAGGACAAATATGGAAGACATGAGGAACATAATTATAAGGGGAATAAAAGAGGCAGTCCCAAAAGCACAAAATATGACAAAGGCTCTAAGCCTTGAGCAGGAAAAGGAGGAATCCCCTGCCACCTTCTTGCAAAGATTAAAGGACACCATGAGAAGGTATTCAGGAATGGATCCTGATGATGATGCAAATGTGCCGATCGTCAGAATCCAGTTTGTGACTAAGGCTTGGCCAGATATTTCAAGGAAATTGCAAAAACTGGAGAATTGGACTACCAAATCCATAGATGATTTATTAAAAGTGGCTTAGAAAGTGTATGTCCAGAGAGACACAGAGAAAGCAAAGCAAAAAGGGGGAGTGATGGTAGCCACAGTTAAAGAGGTAGTGAGACAGCAAGAAGCCCCAGCTCCCCGACCTCTGGAAGGAGGACCAGGACGTGGGAGAGCAGATTGGAGGAGGGGAGGTCGGAATCAGGGATTCAGGGGAAGGACACAGGGAAGTAGGAATGGCACGGGTCGGGAGGAACGCATAAGCAGATGCTTTGGGTGTGGCCAGGCCAGACATTTTAAGAAAGATTGTCCCATGCAACAGAAGGAAACGCAAGTGTACAAGTTAATGGAAGGGGATGAGGAGCAATATTAGGGGTGTCAGGGGAGCTTTATATTTAAGTCCCATGGAGACCCCTTGATAAATTTATTGGTGGGACCCAGTGAAGAGGAATGTTAGATGTTTTTGTGCCAGCCATGGCAGTTCCCCAAAAAGGTCATCAGATGGGAGCAAAGAGGCATCTTTGCTCCCACTGGTGGGTCAGGGGTCCCCGGCCCCTGCAGCCCCATTGGCGATAGTTTTATGGTAAGGGAGGAGCTGAGGACCCCCATAAAACCTCTGCTCAGGGGCTGCTCTTCTCTCTAGTTTTCTTTGTTCTTTCTTGTACTTGCTTGCTGATCCATGAGCTCAATCCAGGCATGGATGCCTCCATGCCAGGGAACTCTTTCTATTTACTCTAACGTTGAATAAAGCTATAAATGATTGCATCCCTGCGTGCTGCTTTTTACTTGGAAGCACCTTAACGAACCATCGGCTTCGTGAGACCATCTCACAAATTGGTAGCAGAGGATGGTTTAAGGCAACGCTTGCAAGCCAAGCATCTACCAGCAAGATGCCTGGAGGTTCGAGCAAGAACCCATTTGAAACGGATGGCAGGAGATCCCCCATTGTGACCAGGAGTCTTCAATCAAAGACGGCAGCCCTGCATCCAGCCGCTGACGCAAGCTCAGTGCCAGGGACCTCTTCGCATGCCTCTCTACAGCTGCAAGCCACAGAGGGAAGCATGGAAGGCTTACAGTCTACCCAAGACTGCCCAGACGCAGCGGAAACAGCCCGGGCCCAAGACAGGCGCCGCGTGGACCAGATGACTGACCAGGAACGCAAGGAGCTGCTTCTAAAGTTCCTTGCAGCACAAAGGGCGACACAAGTCTCTCCACGGGAGTTGCCAGCGCAGGAGGCCTCTGGACACCGGGTGAGTCCTTCTCCAGTGCCCACGAGGCCCCTAACATGGCGCCGGCCACCCTGAGTGACCCCAGGACCCCAGAGCTTTTGGCGCGAAATTTCCCGCCAAACTGTGACCTACAGCTTCCTGTGGCAACCGGAAGCAAGATGGCGGCCCCCAGGACACCCACATGGCCCGATATTGATAGGCCTCAGCCAAGCCTCGAGGCCCAGAAACCGATGGCATCCAGCCGAAGCAGCATGGAAACCCCCTGGTCCTCCCCACTAGAAAGCCTCAAGGCCTATGAAAGCCTCAAAGCCTGCCCATCCGAGACTGCTACAGCAGGGCTTGAAACTGCCATCCAGGCTCTGATTGCGGCCCTGGAAGCCAATAGGACCGCGGCCTCGACATCGGGGGTAGCCAGCCCCCCTCGCCACCCCCATAGGCCTCCAACCCTTTCCCCAGGGCCTAACTGCCGGGAGGCGTCCGGCCTGGAGCCTCCCAACTACGTCCTGAAACCCCAGAGGGCCCCCAGTGAACCCCCGGGCCCCCCAGCCTACTTTTTGCCCCCGCCCAGACACCCTGCTTGCCAGATGGTCTTCGGGGGTCTCCGGAAGAGGCCCCCTCCTCCAGCACCGTCTTCAGCCAGGGTTTTCAGGACCAGCGATGGGCTCCTCTGAGCAATCCAGGCAATCCGGGCAATCCATTTGCCATCCAGCCCCCATCCTGCGATCTGCGCCCCCCGGTGAGTGTTCCAGTGCCGGGGGGGCTTCAGGAGGAATCTTCGGGGCTGCTGTGGCCTTACAGACCTGGGCCAGACCCTCCCCCTGCCTCATGGACTCAAATGAATTCTGAGCATGCCCAGTCGGGGCCATCCAAAAATCAGAGAAAAATACCACCATCTACCAGCAGAGGGGTCCCTCTTCCATTCAGTTCAATGGAAAGTTCAAAGATCTATAACAATGCATATAGAGCTATGAAAGATTCTCCTCCATCTGCTCCTGCACTCTTAAATAAATGTGAAAAACTGCAACTTGGGGGGGAAAATTTCAGCAGATGGACTAAAGAAGTGCAGATGTATCTATTAGAGCAAGGGACTCTAGAGATGGTTCTAGACCCCCCACCTCTTCCCTGGGGACCCCAAGAAGAGTGGTATCATAGGAAAGCATACACCACTCTGCTGAGTTCACTGGATACTAACTTGTACTCCAGCATTCCAGATGGGCTCACAGCTAGTGAAGTTTGGCGGTTATTATACAATTTATTCAACAGCGACACCATTGGTTCGATCACCAGACTCACAACTGAGTTTTACACTACCAGACTGAAGTTTGGGGCTAGCATGCCTGAACACCTGGGAAAATTGAAGACGCTCAGGGCAGAACTGATGTCCAGAGACTACCCTGTAACTGATGTGAACATGGTCGCTGTCATTCTGGCTTCCCTGGACAAAAATTGGAGCAATTTCATTGTTTCACTGGAGGGGACAACGAAGGAAGCCATGACTCTGTCCTACCTCACAGGGAGGCTCATTGAGGAAGACAGGAGGCGGAGAGATGCAGGAGAATACGCCAAAGCCACCATACAGTGAGCAAGCAGGAGGCACCACAGCTCAGAGCAGGTTAATGCTCTACTTAAGTGTTTCATCTGTGGCTCTGAGGGGAATCTGAAGAAGGACTGTCCCCATCAACAACAAGGCCCCAAGCGTGGTCCCAATCAAGGAATGGGCAAGGGGCAAGGAAGGGGGCGTGGCGGGGGCAAAGGTAGTGCCAAGGGCAATTTTGTGTGTACGTGTGCTCTCACCCCCACCACAAAAGCTGATAGCCCCACTGGCTTATGGTTACTGGACTCTGGAGCCTCATCTCACATTACCAATTTGAAACAAGGGTTTAAAAGGTTAAAGAAAATTAACTCATCTGTCAAGGTGGCCAATGGTGATAAGGCTTTAGTTGTTGGGGAGGGCACTGTTTCTGTACCCGGGCTGGGAAAAGTTTAAGGGGTATTGCATGCTCCCTCCATTGCCAACAACCTATTAAGCATTATCAAATTATGTGACGATGACAGGGTGGAAGTTTTATTTCGCAAAGGGGGAGGTCAAGTCACCTGGAACCAGAGGGTCATTGGAACTATTGCCATCATAAATGGTTTGCCATACTTCTCCCCTGAAAAACCACGCACAGAGGACAGTCCACCGGGTGCCCCCTCAGAAGGGGCCTGCGCACGGGAAAAGGAGCGCAAGGCCGAAGCAGTTGCACCCAAGCCACCTCAGCCACCTCCACAACTTTCCAAGGGCAGTGTGGACAAGAAACCCAAATCTTAGCAGGCACCTAAAGCACCGCTCAAGGCAACCAGAGCCAAGAGGGTGTCAGTGGGGAAGCCGCTCCACGATAAGTGTGCCCATCTCTTACACCGAAGATTAGGTCATGCGAGCTTCCCTGTGGTTAAAAAGATGGGAGAGTTTGCTGAGGGAGTCCAGCTCAAGGATTGTGAGGTATTCCTGGACTGTGCCATCTGCAAGAGGGCAAAGAGGAAAGCTGCCCCCATCCCTAAGGTGTCAATGCATAAGACCCAATTGTTGTTGTTGTTGTTAGCTGCGAAATCGTGTCCGACCCATCGCAACCCTATGGACAACATTCCTCCAGGCCTTCCTGTCCTCCACCATCCTCTGGAGTCCATCCAAGCTCACGCCTACTGCTTCAGTGACTCCATCCAGCCACCTCATTCTCTGTCGTCCTCTTCTTCTATTGCCCTCGATCTTTCCCAGCATTAGGCTCTTCTCCAGTGAGTCCTTCTTTCTCATTAGGTGGCCAAAGTATTTGAGTTTTAGCTTCAGGATCTGGCCTTCTAAAGAGCAGTCAGGATTGATCTCCTCTAGGACTGACCGGTTTGATCGCCTAGCAGTCCAGGGGACTCGCAGGAGTCTTCTCCAGCACCATAGTTCAAAGGCCTCAATTCTTTGGCGCTCAGCCTTTTTTATGGTCCAACTTTCACTGCCATACATTGCAACTGGGAAGACCATAGCCTTGACTATACGCACTTTTGTTGACAGGGTGATGTCTCTGCTTTTTAGTGTGCTGTCTAGATTTGCCATGGCTTTCCTCCCGAGGAGCAAGCGTCTTTTAATTTCTTGGCTACAGTCCCCATCTGCAGTGATCTTGGAGCCCAGGAAAATAAAATCTGTCACTACCTCCATTTCTTCCCCATCTATTTGCCAGGAATTGAGAGGGCCAGATGCCATGATCTTGGTTTTCTTAATGTTAAGTTTCAACCCAAGTTTTGCACTCTCCTTCTTCACCCGCAACAAGAGGCTCTTTAGTTCTTCTTCACTTTCTGCCATTAGAGTGGTATCATCTGCGTATCTAAGGTTGTTGATATTTCTTCCGGCAATCTTAATTCCAGCTTTTGATTCATCTAGCCCTGCCTTTCTCATGATGTGCTCTGCATATAGGTTAAATAGGCAGGGCGACAGTATACAGCCTTGCCGGACTCCTTTCCCAATTTTGAACCAATCAGTGGTTCCGTGTCCAGTTCTCACTGTTGCTTCTTGACCCGCATATAGGTTACTCAAGAGACAAATAAGATGGTCTGGTACTCCCATCTCTTTAAGGACTTGCCACAGTTTGTTATGATCCACACAATCAAAGGCTTTAGCATAGTCAATGAAGCAGAAGTAGATGTTTTTCTGGAACTCCCTAGCTTTCTCCATGATCCAGCGTATGTTGGCAATTTGATCTCTAGTTCCTCTGCCTCTTCGAAATCCTGCCTGTACTTCTGGTAGTTCTCGATCCACATACTGCTGAAGTCTAGCTTGTAGGATTTTAAGCATGACTTTACTAGCATGAGAAATGAGTGCAATGGTGCGATAGTTTGAACATTCTTTGGCACTGCCTTTCTTTGGAATTGGAATGTAAACTGATCTTTTCCAATCCTGTGGCCACTGTTGAGTTTTCCAAATTTGCTGGCAAATTGAGTGTAGCACTTTTACTGCATTGTCTTTTAAGATTTTGAATAGCTCGGCTGGGATACTGTCACCTCCACTAGCTTTGTTGTTGCTCAGTTTTTCTAAGGCCCACTTCACTTCACATTCTAGGATGTCTGGCTCGAGGTCAGTGACCACCTCACTGTGATTATCAGGGACGTTAAGCTCATTCTTGTATAGATCTTCTGTGTAATTTTGCCACCTCTTCTTGATCTCTTCTGCCTCTGTTAGGTCCCTGCCATTTTGGTCCTTTATCATGCCCAGTTTTGCATGAAACGTTCCCTTCATTTCTCTAATTTTCTTGAAAAGATCTCTGGTCCTCCCTATTCTATTGTTTTCTTCTATTTCTTTGCACTGTTCATTTAAGAAGGCATTCTTATCTCTTCTAGCTATTCTCTGGAATTCTGCATTCAATTGGGCGTATCTTTCTTTTTCTCCCTTGCCTTTCGCTTCCCTCCTTTCCTCAGCTATTTGCAAAGCTTCCTCAGACAGCCATTTTGCTTTCTTGCATTTCTTTTTCTTTGGGACGGTTTTGGTTGCTACCTCTTGTACAATGTCGCGAACCTCTGTCCATAGTTCTTCAGGCACTCTGTCTATCAGATCTAATTCCTTAAATCTATTTGTCACCTCTACTGTATATTCAACAGGGATATGATTTAATTCATACCTGAGTGGCCTAGTGCTTTCCCCTATTTTCTTCAGTTTAAGCCTAAACTTTGCAAGGAGAAGCTCATGGTCTGAGCCACAGTCAGCTCCTGGTCTTGTTTTTACTGACTGTATAGAGCTTCTCCATCTTTGGCTGCAGAGCACATAGTCAATCTGATTTCTGTGTTGACCATCTGGTGATGTCCATGTGTAGAGCCGTCTCTTGGGTTGTTGGAAAAGAGTGTTTGCTATCACCATCGTATTCTCTTGACAGAATTCTATCATCCTGTGCCCTGCTTCATTTTGCACTCCAAGGCCAAACTTGCCTGTTATTCCGGTTATCTTTTGGCTTCCTACTTTAGCATTCCAATCCCCCATGATGATAAGAACATCATTTTTTGGTGTTAGTTCTATAAGGTGCTGTAGGGCTTCATAGAACCGGTCAATTTCATCCTCTTCAGCA
>JAKJMR010006661.1:0-29570 GCA_024449315.1 Daboia siamensis | reverse complement strand
CCTAGCACTGTGTTGGCTTTTTTGGCAGCTGCAGCACACTGCTGGCTCATATTGAAGTGATTGTCTACTAAGACTCCAAGATCCCTCTCACAGTTACTACTATCGAGCAAGGTACCACCTATACTATACCTGTGCCTTTGATTTTTCTAGCCTAAATGCAGAATCTTACTTTTTTCACCATTGAATTTCATTTTGTTAGATAGTGCCCAGTGTTCGAGTTTGTCCAGATCCTTCTGTATCTTAAGCCTATCTTCTGGAGTATTGGCTATTCCTGCCAGCTTGGTGTCGTCTGCAAATTTGATGAGTTCCCCATCTATCCCCTCATCCAAATCGTTAATGAAGATATTGAAGAGCACTGGGCCCAGAACAGAGCCCTGGGGCACCCCACTACACACTTCCTTCCATGTAGATGCGGTTCTATTGAGGACCACACGCTGAGTACGGCCTGTCAGCCAGCTACAAATCCATCTGGTGGTAATGCTATCTAACCCACATTTTTCTATCTTATCAAGTAGTAGGTTGTGATCTACTTTATCAAATGCCTTACTGAAGTCCATTATATCTACAGCATTCCTCTGGTCCACTAGTTTTGTCACTTGGTCAAAGAATGTAATAAGATTTGTCTGGCATGATCTGTTTTTGACAAACCCATGTTGGCTTTTAGTGATGACTTTGTTTGCATCAAGGTGTTCACAGATTTGTTATTTGATTATCTTTTCCAGAATCTTCCCAGGTATTGAGGTCAGGCTGATAGGTCTGTAGTTTCCTGGATCTATTTTTTTCCCTTTTTTGAAGATGGGAACTACATCAGCTCTCTTTCAGTCCTCTGGTAGTTCTCCAGTGCTCCAGGATCTATGAAAAATATAGTTCAGTGGTTCTGAGATCACGTCTGCCAGTTCCTTAAGAACTTTGGGGTTTAATCCATCTGGTCCTGGTGATTTGAACTCGTCTAGGCTGGACAGGTGTTCACTTACCATTTTTTTGCCTATCTTAACTTGCGTTTCTATTCTGTTTTTATGGCACTGGTTTGGGTAGGTTGGACTGTTTTTTCCCTTTGTGTAAAGACAGATGCAAAAAACGAGTTAAATAGTTCTGCTTTCTCCCTATTGCTTGTCACCTTCTTGCCACTTTCCCCCACTAATGGACCAATCATTTCCTTAACTTTTTTCTTGTTTTTTATATGTTGAAAGAAGCATTTTTTGTAATTTTTGACTTTGGTCGCAAGCCTTAGTTCATTTTGAGCCTTAGCTTTCCTCACTTCATCTTTGCAGGCATGGGCTATTTGCTGATATTCTGACTTAGTTATGTGCCCCTCTTTCCAATTCTTATACTTGTCCTTTTTATCTTTCAATTTATCAGAGAGTTCTTTATGCAGCCATGCTGGTTTCTTTTGAGAGCTGTTATTTTTCTTCTTTGTTGGTATTGTACTAGACTGGGCCTTTATTATCTCACTTTTGAAAATTTCCCAAGTTTCTTGAGTTGTTTTCCCCTTTAGGATTCTCATCCATGGAATTCTTCCCAAGGTCTCTCTAAGTTTATTGAATTTAGCTCTTTTAAAGTCCAAGACTCTAGTTTGGCTGTATTCTATTGCTTGTGCTTCCATAATGTTGAATTCCAATATTGCATGATCACTTCCCCCCAAGGTTCCTGTGGTTTCGACACCTTCTATCATTTCATCTCTGTTAGTGAGAATTAAATCCAATATGGCTAATCCCCTAGTTCCCTTCTCTATTTTTTGGGAGAGAAAGTTGTCTGCTAGGTTTGACAGGAATCTGTTAGATCTTCCACTTGGTGCAGAGTTTGTCTCCCAGTTGATATCAGGGTGATTAAAGTCCCCCATTACTATTGTGATGTGCTTCTTACATACCTTAGTTAGCTGACTAGCAAAAAGTTCATCTATTTCCTCTGTTTGGTTGGCCGGCCTATAGTATACACCTATGGCAATGTCATTTTTTTCCCCTTTTATATTGACCCAAATGCATTCAGGTTTACAGTTTTCGTCATTATTGTGCTCTATTTCTGTAGAGATAAAGTTATTTCTTATATAGAGAGCAGCTCCACCTCCTCTTTTGTTTAGTCTGTTTCTTTTAAATTGTTTAAATCCCTCTAGCTATGTGTTCCATTTGTAGGTTTCGTCCCACCATGTTTCCGTAATGGCAACAATATCATATCTGCCCTCATGTACCTGAATTTCTAGTTCACCCTGCATACTGTTCATACTCTGTGCATTAGTGTATAGACATTTGAGTCCTTTATGACTGACCCTGTGTTTACTTGCTACATAACTTGTGTGGTGCCTGGCTTCCCCTATTTTCTTAGATTGCGGGGGACAGTGATGTTCTGTATCAATTAACTCACTATCCCCATTATTTAGTTTAAATGTTCCTCTAAAAAAGCTGTGATTTTATTGCCAAGTAACTCAGTCCCTTTCTTGGATGGATGCAGACCATCTCTTTTATACATTTTTTCATTGGACCAGCTACAGACATTGTGACTAATCTAACCAAAGCCTTCTCCTTTACACCACTCCTTTAGCCACATATTAAATACTGCTATATGCTGGCCTTTTCCATTTTTCTCCTTATACACTGGTAAAACCTCTGAAAAAGTAAGCCTAAAGCCTATTCTGCTGAGTTCCTGCCCCAAGCTCTGGAAATCATTCTGCACAGAGAGTACATCTTTTTGGGACAGATCATTAGTGCCAAGATGTACAATAGCCTCCACATCACAGTCCTTGCTGGCATTCTTGATTATTTTAGAAATACGCTTCTTGTCCCTACTGGCAGTAGCACCTGGAAGACACCTGACCTCTTTCAAAACCTCTGTGTCCTTTCCTAAATTTACATCCCTTATAATTGAATCACCAACCAGAAGGTGGCTTCTCTTTTTGGATGCCTTTCTGTTCTTGCATGACTGGTGTGTAATACCAGATTCACACTTCTCCCTGTAGAAAACAAGTTTTTCATCTTGGACCACGATCCCCTGCTTATTTGAGTTATTATCACAGATACCTTTACCTGTCTCCTTAATGTCCCTATTAAGGTCAGAAAGGGCACTGTATCTGTTGTGCAGGGACACAGCAAAAGCTTTGGGTTTATGGTTCACAGATCTCACCCTGCCAGATCCCACGGTTCTCCACACTGCCCTTCTCCTGCAGGATCTTTGTGGTAGAGGGGGCTGATAGCACGGAGGCTCAATAGGGTAGAAGGGCTGAACTGGACACCTAATTTCTGCCTGAAGAGCACAGATTACAGACCCTAGATAAATAATCTGTCCTTTTAGACTAGCGATTTGTTTACAGATAGGACAGTTTCCAAGTTTGAAAAGGGTACTGCGAAAGACAGCTGCAAAATAGGTGTTGCACTGAACTAAGCCAGACATGCTGAGTTACAACGAATCTCAGATGCACTTGCCCTGAATGTACCGCTGCTGTTTTTGATATTTAGTTACTAGTTACTTTTTTGGTGCAGCCCTTCCAAAACTTACAGCAGGTAGCACTTCCCAGCAGCTCTGAACAGCGATGGAGATCCAATCAGGGCCCCAAATGCAGTTCAAATACAATGCAAACCAATCAGGGCTCTAGCTACTTTTTTGGTGCAGCCCTTCCAAAACTTACAGCATGTAGCACTTCCCAGCAGCTCTGAACAGCGATGGAGATCCAATCAGGGCCCCAAATGCAGTTCAAATACAATGCAAACCAATCAGGGCTCTTAACAAAGATCAGTGCAGGAAAGAGGGCAGCGCCACAGGGGTTAGGGATGTCATCCATTGACGACATGTTACAAAGGGAAAGATCAAATTCCTTTAAAGATCTACAAGCCCTCCTGTAAAACATGCAGAAAGCAATGACTAAGAACCATGGAGAGATGAAAAAAGAGATGAAGGAAGAGATAGGCCAAGTGAGAAATGATACTGGTGAGCTCAAGGAAAAAATACAAGCAATTGATGGAAAATTTGAGGTGTTTCAACAACAATTAATAAAAAATGAGCAAAGATTGCAGCAAATAGAAGTAACAATGGAGAAGGAGGAGAAGAAAGTAGAGGAATTAAGGGAAACACTAATCCGGGTGAACAGAGAGCTCGAAACAACAGTGATTTTCCTGGAAGCGGAGAAAGCCGGCCACTACTTGCTCTTTCAAAATGTTAAGGAAGAAAAAGGTGAGGACTTGTCAGATAAGATGGCGGACTTAATGGAGAAAGCACTAGGCATAGAAAAAGACGAAATGTTGGCAGAGATTGATGAGGCATATAGGGTCCAAACTAACTATGCGAGGAGGCATAAACTTCCGAAAGTACACGTGAGATTGGTTAAAAAATCGACCCGGGACGAATTACGACACAGATCAAGAGGTGAACCAATAGATTATGGAGGACAACAAATAACAATCCTTAAACAAATTCCTAAAAGAATGAGGGACTTGAGACGAGGCTACCAATTCCTGACATCGAAACTGATTAGACACAATGTGAACTTTAGATGGCTGACTCCAGAAGGCATCCTAATCACATGGCAAGACAGAAGGTATAGATTAGACTCGATAGACAAGGCAAAAGATTTCTACAAGAAACATTTTAACAATGAAGATGAAGTAGAAGACCAAGATGGAGGGGCCACAAGAGAAAGGGATACAAGAAAGATGGCTATAGAAGGGAAAGTACCAGGAACAGAGGATAGAGGAACTAAATCTGGAGAGACTACAGAGAAATATGAAGGTAGAGACAAAGAAACAAAAGAGATTCACACAACGAGAAGCACAAGACATACATATAAGTAAAATAAAGGAAGAAGAATGTAGGATTTTGTCATTGAATATTAATGGTTTAAACTCACCAATGAAAAGACAAAAAATCTTTAACAAACTCATTCGACAATAATTAGATATAATAGCAATCCAGGAAGTCCATATAAAAGAACAACAAAAATATCTGTTAGACCAGCCAAAATTAGGAAATATATTTGTATCATTAGACCAAAAAAAAAGAGGGGGGTAGTATTATACGTGAATGAGAAATTGGTAGCTAAACAAATTTATAAAGATAGAGAAGGCAGAATATTGATGGTAGAGATAGAAATAAACCATAGGAAAGTTGTGATAGTAGAAATATATCCCCCGAATGGAAACCCAGAACAGTTTTTTAAAATGTTACATAACAAGATACATGATATAGATTATGATGAGATCTATGTGCTAGGAGACTTCAATACTATTATCGATAATAATTTGGATTACAAGGGTAATAAGACCAGGAAAAGGAAAAGAAGAATACTACCAGGATCCTTCTTTAAATTGGCCAAAGACCTAAACATTCAGGACATCTGGAGAGAAAGGAACCGTGAGGCAAGACAATACACATATTACTCAAATTGGCACAGCTCGTGGTCTAGGATCGACATGGTGTGGATGTCAAGGGAAATCAACTCTGAAGTTCAAGATGTGTGTATAGAGACAAGTACCTGGGCAGACCACAACCCTGTGAAATTTAGCTGGAAAGGGTCCAAAAAAACATCTAGATGGACTATACAAAGGTCAATATTAAAAGAAGATGACTTCAGATTAAAGATGGAGAGAGAACTGGACTTCTTCTTCAAAGAAAATAAAAAGGAAGACACCTCTGTCCAAAATCTTTGGGACACAGCTAAGACAGTTATGAGAGGAATAGCCATAGCATATATGGCAAAAAAGAATAGGGAGAAAAAACAACAAAAAAAAATGTTAGAAGGGGAATACAAAATATTAGAAACAATACTCCAACAAGAACCACAAAAAAGAATGTAAAACAACAAATGGAATTAATTAAACATAAACTCAACATCTTAGAAAAAGAAAATTTAGCACAACAGATAAAATGTACAAAACAGAATTTCTTCGAAAACGCAAATAAACCTGGTTGATGGCTAGCACACAAATTGAAAAAACAAAAGGAAAAAAGTTGGATTAGTAGATTATGAGATGACCAAGGGAGAATACATTATCAAGAAGAGGAGAAAAAAATTATAGCCCAGGAATTTTATGAGAAATTATATAAGGAAGATAATCAGGAAACTGAGGAGAAATCGGAGGAATGTTTCAAAAAAGCAACACTACCCAAAATTACAGATGAAATTAAAAATATGTTGAATGAAGAAATTAGGATGACAAAGGTGATCACGGCCATTAACAAACAAAAAAATAATAAGGCATCGGGTCCTGATGGCCTACCGACAGAAATTTATAAAGAACAACAAAATATTTTAGGACAACCTTTACTGGATGTGTTTAATGTGGTCCTGGATGAAGTAAAAATCCCAAAGTCATGGTCAGAGGCAAATATTGTTCTGATTCCAAAAGACAATACAGATCATACATCAATCAAAAATTATAGACCAATATCTCTACTTAACTTTGATTATAAGATATTTACAACAATTATAGCCGAGCAATTAAAAAGGTTTTTAAATGACTTTATACATGTGGATCAGAATGGGTTTCTAGCCAAAAGACAAACTAAACATAATATTAGGATAATATTAGATACTCTAGAATACTATGAAATACATACAACAAATGGTGTTATTATTCCTAGATGCTTAGAAGGCTTTTGATAACGTTAAATGGTCATTTATACGACAACAACTGAGGTATATGGATATGGGCGAAAAATTTATAAATATAATAAGGGCAATATATTCTAATCAGGAAGCTAAAATAATAATAAATGGGGAAGTAACCAGGAAATTTCAAATACAAAAAGGAACACGACAAGGATGCCCTTTATCCCCATTACTATTTATACTGACGCTAGAGGTCCTAACGAGGATAATTAGAAATGAACTGCAAATAAAAGGATTAGAAATTAAAAAAGAAATTTTTAAACTTCAAGCATTCGCAGATGATTTGGTTTTTATTATGGAGGAACCACAACAATCGGGACCGAAACTGTTGGAAGTATTAGATAAATATGGAGAAGCCGCTGGGCTGAAAATAAATAAGGATAAAACTAAAATGATTGTTAAAAACATGACAAATAAACAGAAAGAAAACTTGGCTAGGATTATGGACATACAAATAGTTAAGAAGATAAAATACCTAGGAATTACTATTACCTCCAGATGCACCTCAATTAAAAAAGATAATCACGACAAAATAGTGAAACAAATAAAAGACCTGGAAAGATGGGGAAACCTGAGCCTTTCATTGTTAGGGAGAATCGCTGTCATAAAAATGAATGTATTACCTAAAATCCTATTCCTGTTCCAAAATGTTCCTATACAACTAGATCAAAAAATTTTCGGGAACCTGAACAAATTGACACTAAATTTTATATGGCAAGGGAAAAAAACGAGGATTAAAATGAATCTCTTACAGGATGCTAAAGAAAATGGGAGGTTGGACTACCAGACTGGGAAACATTACCACGCAGCGGTACTAACCTGGATTAGAGAGTGGTTAATTTTAAGGAATAAAAGACTATTAATATTAGAAGGTCATGATTTGCAATTAGGCTGGCATGCATTCCTATGGAATGATAAACAAGGGCCATACCAACATTTTCAAAGCCATCGAATTAGACAAGCATTACTCAAAATTTGGAATAAAATTAGAAAACAAAATTATATTGAAGTACCAGTCAGGTTATCCACCCTGGAGGTGATAGTTTACCCAAATTTGTTTAATCTGGAGAATAGCACTACGTATAAAGACATTATACACTGCACGGTTTTGCAGTGGTTCTCCTCCTATCTCCTGGGACGTTCGCAGTCGGTGTTGGCAGGGGGGCAGAGGTCGACCTCTAGGTCTCTCGTTTGTGGAGTTCCTCAGGGGTCGGTCCTCTCGCCTCTCCTGTTCAACATCTATATGAAACCGCTGGGTGAGATCATTCGTGGTTTTGGAGTTGGGTATCATCAGTATGCTGATGATACCCAGCTTTTTATTTCGACCCCAAACCACCCCAGTGATGCCCTCAACATGATGTCCCGTTGCCTGGAGGCGGTTCGGGTCTGGATGGGGAGGAACAGGCTTCAACTCAACCCCGACAAGACTGAGTGGCTTTGCATACCGGCATCCTGGGATATTCAGAATATTCCATCTCTTTCTATGGGGGTGAATTATTACCCCCCGTAGATAGGGCTCGCAACTTGGGAGTCCTTCTAGATTCACGGCTCACTTTGGAAGACGACATAGTAGCTGTGACTAGGGGGGCCTTTGCCCAGGTTCGCCTGGTGCGCCAGTTGCGGCCCTATCTAGACCGGAATGCTCTATGTACGGTCACTCATGCGCTCGTGACCTCTTGTCTGGACTACTGCAATGCTCTCTCCATGGGGCTGCCCTTGAGGACCACTCGGAGGCTCCAACTGGTACAGAATGCAGCCGCGAGAGTTGTGTTGGGAGTCTCCCGATACTCCCATATAACACCTCTGCTCCGTGAGCTGCATTGGTTACCAGTTGTCTTCCGGGTGAGATTCAAGGTACTGGTAATGGTGTTTAAGGCCCTACATGGCATGGGTCCGGAGTACCTTAGGGAGCACCTGCTGCCGGTATCAACTTCCCTCCGCCCTGTGCGCTCCCACAGAGAGGGTCTCCTCAGGGTTCCACCGATCAGAGAATGTCGATTGGTGGCCCCCAGGGGGAGGTCCTTCTCTGTGGGCGCCCCGGAGCTATGGAACCGGTTGCCGGTTGAGCTCCGAATGGCGCCCGACCTTCGCTCCTTCCGTCGCGATCTGAAGACATTCTTATTTGAACAAGCCGGCCTGGCCTGATGGGGGATGGGTTTGGGTTCTTATGGTTATTTTAATGTTTGTATTTACTGTTTTTAGTTGGGCATATGTTTAATCTCTTTTTAACTTTTGTACTTTTGTATTTTTATATATTTGCCCTGTTCACCGCCCTGAGTCCTTCGGAGAAGGGCGGTATACAAATAAAAATATTATTATTATTATTATTATTATGAATGATATGGGAGAATTGAAATTGAGACAGGAACTAGAGCAACAAGGGATAAAATTGGAATGGTGGTCCTATCTACAAATACAAACAGGGTATGGGAAAGATAAGAAAGAGTGGGGGATAAATACTCAAGAAACAGCATTGGATAAAATCTTGTTGGGGGCAGATGAGAAGCAAATATGGAAACTGTATAAATTGTTATTGGGCTATAAAATGATTGAAGAACAAGTCAAAGAAACGATGTTGATATGGGCTAAGAATGTTGGACATGGTATTGATCTTGATGTATGGCAAACACTATGGGACAGAAATAAAAAGATAACGCTGGCCACAGGTCACAAAGAAAATCTATACAAGATGTTTTACTGGTGGCATCTCCCTCCAACACGGTTAGCTAAAATGTATAAAACAATATCCCCTAACTGCTGGAAATGTTCCCAAGAATTAGGCACCTATTTTCATACATGGTGGACCTGTAAAAAGGCAAGGGTTTTGGCAAATGATACAGACATGGCTAGAGGAAATATTAGGACGGAGAATAGAATATAGGCCAGAATTTTTCCTGCTTGGTATAACAAAAGAGAAATACAGTAAAGAAGAGATATACTTAATGATACATATTATTACAGCAGCGAGAATGACGTTCGCCCAGAAATGGAAGGATAGCGAAGTACCTGATGAGAGTGAGGTGATAAATAAAATATGGGCATGCACAGAAATGGATAATTTAACTTTGGAATTAAAAAAATAAAGAACAGTCAGAATATTATAAAATCTGGAATAGATTTTACCCATGGTGGGAACAGAAAGGAAGGTCTTAATAGAGGTATACAGGTGTTTTGTTCCAGCCTACGACCGGCCCTGTTGGAATGTCAGGGACAACCCCTTTTTTATATTCAATAGGCTGGAATTAAGCCAACCAAATTTATTTGCAAAAACTAAACAAAACAGTTCAAAACAGAGTTAAACAAATACAGACCGAGACTATATCAGAAGCTCTTCAAACGGTTGCCTTCAGCAACCAGCACCTCCCACACATTCCCCTTTTAAACAGCAGTCTCAAGGCGTGGCTTCTCTTTGCCTTCTCCCGAGGTGCCTCATTGCTTTTCTTTGTTCACTTCTGCTTGTCTGCCTCCTGCTTCGAGCATCCCTGAACAAAGCCAGCTGTGGATCGTCTTCCAATCTTTCAGGCTCACAGAGCTGGGTCTGAGGAGGAACAAGACAGGAGGGGCCTGGCTGAGAGCTCTGCGGTGCATCAGAACTTTCCTCTGCAACCAAAGGCTCTCCAAACCCCTCCTCCTCCTCCTCTTCAGAATTGTCTGACTCAAATGCCGAAACCACAGGCTGACACTGAATCACAACAACATGATTATGAACTTAAGCAATATTAGAATAAGATGGATGACAAGATTGAAGAAAATTATTGGCATAAATGTATAAATATGTTTAATGTGCACAGTTGTATATAAATGATATGTATATAAAATGTATATAACACACAAAAAATGATGTAAGACAAGAAAGTATGTTAGACCGATAACACCATGTCCAAAGTTTCTAAATATTTTAAATAATAAAATTTGAAGAAAAAAGAACTGGACAGACTGCACCCAGATAGGGTAGCCTCCGACACGGCACGTCCAAAGGCACCAAGGAATTTACAGGTGGGGGACCGGGTTTGGACCCCGAACTACAGACAAGGGCAGTTGTGGGTGCTTGTTAAAGTTGTTAAAGTGTCAGGACCACTCTTCTATGAGGTGGTCCTGGAAGATGGGTGAGTCATTCGCTGACATGTCGATCAGTTGCGCCGGCGACTAACAGAGCAGTCAGTGGCTCAGGACCTGGAGTCTACAACCTCACACTCCAGAAGAGCAGTTTGTACACTCTGAGACATTTTGTGCAAAAGAGAGCGGTGACGGGGATGTAAAAGCGCTTCACCCAACCAGACAACAGGGGCCAGACAGTCATCCAACACCCAACAGCAGCCCTGCCGACTGTGCGGCACCGTTAGACTTTGGGTTGGGCCAACCGGGACAGGCCAGCCAAAGGGACTCGAGTTGTTTTGACTTCACCAAACCACAGAGCCCAGGTCTACCCAGCACGGCAGGCGAACTGGTAAACCGAGAGATTCTGGCGACTCCCCGATGCTCTGAAAGAGCCTGAAGACAACCCCCCCCAAATACCTACAAGATTTTGTAACCAAATGAATGTGTATACCATCCAGGGGGAAGGGGTGTAATGTATTGGCCTTTTACATGCTGTAACTGTTTGCTTATGTATTGTTGTTGTTAGCTGCGAAGTCGTGTCCGACCCATCACGACCCTATGGACAGTGTTCCTCCAGGCCTTCCTGTCCTCTACCATCTTCTGGAGTCCATTTAAGCTCACACCTACTGCTTCAGTGACTCCATCCAGCCACCTCATTCTCTGTCGTCCCCTTCTTTTCTTGCCCTCAATCTTTCCCAGCATTAGGCTCTTCTCCAGGGAGTCCTTCCTTCTCATTAGGTGGCCAAAGTATTTGAGTTTTAGCTTCAGGATCTGGCCTTCTAAAGAACAGTCAGGGTTGATCTCCTCTAGGACTGACCGGTTGGATCGCCTCGCAGTCCAAGGGACTCGCAGGAGTCTTCTCCAGCACCATAGTTCAAAGGCCTCAATTCTTTGGCGTTCAGCCTTTCTTATGGTCCAACTTTCACTGCCATACATTGCAACTGGGAAGACCATAGCCTTGACTATACACACTTTTGTTGACAGGGTGATATCTCTGCTTTTTAGTGTGCTGTCTAGATTTGCCATGGCTTTCCTCCCGAGCAGCAAGCGTCTTTTAATTTCTTGTCTACAGTCCCCATCTGCAGTGATCTTGGAGCCCAGGAAAATAAAATCTGTCACTACCTCCATTTCTCCCCCATCTATTTGCCAGGAATTGAGAGGGCCAGATGCCATGATCTTGGTTTTCTTAATGTTAAGTTTCAACCCAACTTTTGCACTCTCCTTCTTCACCCGCAACAAGAGGCTCTTTAGTTCTTCTTCACTTTCTGCCATTAGAATGGTATCATCTGCATATCTTAGGTTGTTAATATTTCTTCCGGCAATCTTAATTCCAACTTTTGATTCATCTAGCCCTGCCTTTCTCATGATGTGCTTTGCATATAAGTTAAATAGGCAGGGCAACAGTATACAGCGTTGCCGGAGTCCTTCCCCAATTTAGAAGCAATCAGTGGTTCTGTGTCCAGTTCTCACTGTTGCTTCTTGGCCTACATATAGGTTTCTCAAGAGACAAATAAGATGGTCTGGTACTCCCATCTCTTTAAGAACTTGCCACAGTTTGTTATGATCCACACAATCAATGGCTTTAGCATAATCAATGAAAAAGAAGTAGATGTTTTTCTGGAACTCCCTAGCTTTCTCCATGATCCAGCGTATTTTGGCAATTTGATCTCTAGTTCCTCTGCCTCTTCGAAATCCTGCCTGTACTTCTGGTAGGTCTCGATCCACATACTGCTGGAGTCTACCTTGTAGGATTTTAAGCATGACTTTACTAGCATGAGAAATGAGTGCAATGGTGAGATAGTTTGAACATTCTTTGGCACTGCCTTTCTTTGGAATTGGAATGTAAACTGATCTTTTCCAATCCTGTGGCCACTGTTGAGTTTTCCAAATTTTCTGGCAAATGGAGTGTAGCACTTTTACTGCATTGTCTTTTAAGATTTTGGATAGCTCAGCTGGAATACTGTCACCTCCACTAGCTTTGTTGTTGCTCAGCTTTTCTAAGGCCCACTTCACTTCACATTCTAGGATGTCTGGCTCAAGGTCAGTGACCACCTCATTGTTATTATCAGGGACGTTAAGCTCATTCTTGTATAGTTCCTCTCTGTAATTTTGCCACCTCTTCTTAATCTCTTCTGCCTCTGTTAGGTCCCTGCCATTTTGGTCCTTTATCATGCCCATTTTGCATGAAATGTTCCCTTCATCTCTCCAATTTTCTTGAAAAGATCTCTGGTCCTCCCTATTCTATTGTTTTCTTCTATTTCTTTGCACTGTTCATTTCTTATCTCTTCTAGCTATTCTCTGGAATTCTGCATTCAATTGGGCGTATCTTTCTTTTTCTCCCTTGCCTTTCGCTTCCCTCCTTTCTTCAGCTATTTGCAAAGCTTCCTCAGACAGCCATTTTGCTTTCTTGCATTTCTTTTTCTTTAGGATGGTTTTGCTTGCTACCTCTTGTACAATGTTGCGAACCTCTGTCCATATTTCTTCAGACACTCTATCAGATCTAATTCCTTAAATCTATTTGTCACCTCTACTGTATATTCAACAGGGATATGATTTAATTCATACCTGAGTGGCCTAGTGCTTTTCCCTACTTTCTTCAGTTTAAGCCTAAACTTTGCAATGAGAAGCTCATGGTCTGAGCCACAGTCAGCTCCTGGTCTTGTTTTTACTGACTGTATAGAGCTTCTCCACCTTTGGCTGCAGAGCAGATAGTCAATCTGATTTCTGTATTGACCGTCTGGTGATGTCCATGTGTAGAGCTGTCTCTTGGGTTGTTGGAAAAGAGTGTTTGCTATGACCATCGTATTCTCTTGACAGAATTCTATCAGCCTGTGCCCTGCTTCATTTTGCACTCCAAGGCCAAGTTTGGCCTTGGAGTGCTTATGTATACTGCTTATGTATACTGCTGCTAAATGCTTAGTTCAATTGCTAAGTGCTTAGTCCACGTGTATGCTTGTAATGGTTGCTGGGCAGGCCCAGACTGGTTGTCTCCAGCCGGCTAAGTATTTATTTATTTATTTATTGAACTTATATACCGCCCTTCTCCCATAGGACTCAGGGCGGTTCACAAGGCAATTAAAAATAACACTACAATACAAAAAAGTTAATAACAAATAAAATAATTAAATTATCCTTGAGTAAAATATAAAATCCCTGTAACTCTAATTAAAACCCAATTACAATAAGTTAAAAATTTAAATTCTCAGTCCTGGCCGGAAAGCTCAAAGAGCCAGGTCTTCAGGTCCAGGCAGAATGAACGAAAATCAGGGGCAGTCCTGAGCTCTACAGGTAACTGGTTCCAAACGGCAGGCACACCCACAAAGAAGGTCCTCCCTCTGAATGTTGCCCGCCGGCAATCTTTTGCCGGCGGCACCCTGAGAAGGCCCTCCCTGTGGGAGTGCACAGGACAAAGGGAACTTGATGCCGTCAGCAGGTGTTCCCTCAGAAATCCCGGACCCAAGCCATTTAGGGCTTTATAGGTCATCACCAGCACCTTGAATCTCACCCGGAGGGTGAGAGTGGTTGTGGTTGTCTGTGTCTTTCCACTCAGGTGGTAGCTGGGAAAGGTGAGTTCTGCCTGGGTGGCAGCAGGCCGGACATCCCTGCCCTACCTGAGCCAGTTTGTGAGACCGGCCGGAGGCAGAGGAGCAGGATTTGCCTTGCTGGTTTTCTTGTTTTAAATGAATTTTTAAATTTGTTCTGCATATACCAGTGACATTTTGCTGGTGGTGCAGTATGTTAACTTACCTTTATTTGCTTACCTAACCTTTTAGCCTGGTTGGGTGTGTCATCACAAATTTGTGTTTGCCATATTTTTCTTTTCCTGTATAATGTGCTCAATGCTGTTTGTGCATTCTTTGTGTCTATTTTTGCCAACATATCACTATATTCTGATTTGTTGTGGCCCCAAACCCCGCACCTGTCCTAACTGAAGAAGAGGACTCTGAGGATGATGGGGAGGAACTGGCAAGGCCTCCCTCTCCGGGGCCCTCCTGTCTGGCAAGGCCTCTGTCTCCATCTGAAGGCCGAGAGGAGCAGCCTGGGAGTAGCCAGGCTGGGAGCCAGGCTGGGACGGAGCTCGAGCAGCTGCAGCAAATACAGTCTAGTGAAGATGACTCATGGCTAGACCCTCGAGAAAGACGCAGGGCCAAGCGTTTGCAGCAACGTAGGATGAGTAGGAGGGCCAGGGAGTAGCTGAGTCATTGTGGCACACCCCACAAGGTACAAAAGGGGGTGTGGCTGCTCTCAGAACTTTGTGACGAACAATTAAATCACCACAGCTTCTGGTCACGTCTGTAGGATTTCTCCACCTGTGTGAACCCTGGTCTGGATTTCATGACTATGCTTCTTCATCTCTGCTTTTGGGTTTGTTTGTCTGAACTTTCTTGGAATTACTTGTTGGCAGTTATCTCATGTCAGCGAACGTTTGAGCTAACTAGCTTATTTTTGGCTGACTGTGGGTAGCTTGCTGCCAAGACTTTATCGGACACCAATTATATTATAGTATAAGAATTAACCCTTTCGTTTCGTACCTGCTTGTCCGGCTGTTTGTACCTTGAGGGAGGGGGAACAGAACAACTTGTTCGTCACCCCAACAAATAGACCATCTTTTCTCTAAGATGGACCAACAGCAGCAGCAGCAGCAGCTGCTGCAGCTGCAGCAGCTACAGTAGTAGCTGCAGGCAATCAACTTCTACAACAGCTAGTAGCCCAATTGACTGCGCAACTCATTCTGCTGAATGCTCCTGCAATTACTCCTCCCCGTTGGATATGCCCGGTAGCGGTGCCGGATAGGTTTTCTGGACAGCCTGAGATGTTCTCGGCCTTCATGGGACATTGCCAATTGTTTATGTCTATGAGGCCGGAGGATTTCCCTGATGACCGGGCTAGGGTGGGGTTTGTAATTAGTCTTCTTTCTGGCTCTGCCGCCCGATGGGCCATGCCATTGTTAACTCAGAACAGCCCCTTGTTAACTGATTACCAGGGCTTCTGGCAACACCTGAAGCTCATGTATGAGGACCCCATCCGCACCCAGACTGTAGCCAGACGTATCAAAGACCTCCAGCAGGGAAAACGCCCCCTGCAGGATTATATCTCTGACTTCCGGCTGTTGTCCCAGGACTCAGCTTGGAATGAGGCGGCATTGCTGGATGCTTTCCAAGACGGGCTTTCAGATGAGCTTCAGGACAAACTGGTCCGTGTAGAGGCTCCCCTGACCCTCAACGCCCTGTTGGTCCAGTGCCTTCGCATTGATGCTTGCCTCCAACATCGAAAGACCCGTCGGACCTTCCAAGAGTTGCCCATGCCGCCATCTGCACCTGTACATCCACGTCCTGTACCAACCGCATCCCAGGATGCCCCACGTTTCATGGCAGCTACTGAGAAGCCAATGGAGCTGGGAGCGGCCAGGCCTCACCTGACAGCCCAGGAGAGGACTCGGAGACGTCAAGGGGGGTTGTGTTTGTATTGTGAGGAGCCCGAACATTTCACTGCCTCCTGTCCCAGGAAGCAAGGTGGGGTGCCAAAGTCTGGCCCTGGGTCTCGGGCTCGGATTGACCAGTCGGGAAACGGGGCAGATTTAGGGGAAACCCTAGGCCAGGCACGTACCACACCCCCGCCAGGAACAACAGACGTGGACTCTGGACCCCCTCGACATCTGATTTTGGACACTCGGGTCTTTTTGTCTGACCGACTGGGGGGCATCCAGGCGCATGCGCTGGTGGATTCGGGGGCCACGACCAATTTTATGGACCAGGCCTTTGCAGCCCATTTTGGCGTTCCCTTGACTCCGGTGGACCCTCCATTGAGGGTAGAAACCATTGATGGGTGGGAACTTGTCTCGGGCCCCATTAAGTCTGCCACCCAGCCATTACGTCTAGCCATTGGGGCACATGAGGAGGCGATTCAGTTTTATATCACAGCGGACCTCCATTTCCCTTTGGTCCTGGGTATGGCTTGGCTTCGAACCCATGATCCTCAGGTGGCGTGGTTGACGAACACCATCTCTTTTCTGAGCCTGCAGTGCATAGACCACCTCCGCCACACCTGTGCCGGCCAGGAAGTCTCTGCCCCTGCCGTCTCCTTGCCTCCTGACCTGGTGGACTTCACGGATGTGTTCAGCGAGAAGAAGGTGGACCGTTTGCCCCCACACCGGCCCTACGATTGCCCCGTGGACCTTCTGCCCAACGCACCGCTGCCAGTGGGATGCCTATACCCCATGTCGGAGCCCGAGTTGGCCGCTTTGCGGGACATTTTGGACAAGAACCTGGCCAGGGGGTTCATTCGGCCTTTTTCATCCCCTCTCTCAGCCCCAGTCCTCTTTGTCAAGAAGAAGACGGGGGATCTACGCTTGTGTTGCGATTACCGCCGACTGAACGCCATCACGGTGCGGAATTGGTACTCCCTGCTGCTCATCCCGGAGCTGATGGAGACGCTGCATGAGGCAACCATCTTCACCAAGCTCAATCTCCAAGGGGCCTACAACCTGGTACGGATGCGAAAGGGGGATGAATGGAAGACGGCGTTTGGCACCCGATACGGTCATTTTGAATATACCGTTATGCCGTTCGGGCTGACCAATGCCCCAGCAGTCTTCCAACACCTGATGAACGATGTTTTCTGGGACATGTTGGACAGGTTCATGGTGGTCTACCTGGACGATATTCTGATATACTCCCGGTCCAGGAAAAGCCATCTGCAGCACGTCCGCCTCGTCTTGCAGCGCCTTCGGGAGCATCAACTCTATGCAAAGCTAGAGAAATGCCTCTTCTTCTAGACTTCCATAGAGTTCCTTGGCCACATCATCTCTCCCGAAGGCATCGCCATGGACCCACGTAAGGTGGAGGCCTTGTGTAGTTGGGAACCTGCCCCCTGTCGAGTGAAGGATATCCAGCACCTTCTGGGGTTCACCAACTATTACCAGACCTTCATCCCAGGCTTCACTACGCTGACAGTTCTGCTAACCCAGCTCCTTAAGAAGAAGGTCCTATTCTGGTGGGGTCCCCCACAGCAACAGGCGTTCGAGGCCCTCAAGAAGGCCTTCATCACGGAACCCGCCCTGAGGCACCCCGACCCGAACCGTCCCTTCGTCGGGGAGATGGACACATCTAACGTGGCTCTTGGGGTGGTGATATTGCAGGCCCCGGTGGATGGCGGCACTCTTTTTCCCTGTGCTTACTATTCACAGAAACTCAATCCTTCCGAGCACAAGTATACCGTCTGGGAAAAAGAGTTGCTGGCTATCAAGGCTGTATTCGAGGCTTGGTGGCATCATCTCAAGGGGGCCCAACACCAGGTGGAGGTCCGGACGGACCATTGGAACCTAGAATACCTGAAGACGGCCAGGAAGTTGAACCAGCGGCAGATCCGGTGGTCTTTGTTTTTTGCCCAGTTCAACTTTCGTGTGACCTACATTTCCAGCAGTCACAACCAGAGGGCAGATGCCCTGTCCCGCAAGCTGGAGTACCTCCACACCAAGGACCCACTGCCCCCATGGACGGTGCTGCCCGCGGAAGCCTTGGCCGCAGTCCATGAGCCGGTGGACTTGCGGGCTCAAGTGCGTGAGGCACAGAGCCTGGACGACTGGTCGCAACAGAGGAAGGCCATGGTTGGTCCCGCGTCCCCATGGACTTTGGAGGAGGGTTTGCTGAAACATCGGGGGTGACTATACGTACCTACGGGGCCGCTCCAAACCCTCATGATGACACAGTGTCATGACAACCCTGTGGCGGGGCACTTTGGGTTTTTCAAGACCCTCAGTTTAGTGATGCGGACCTTTTGGTGGCCTCGGGTATAGCACAACGTACATGCGTACGTGATGTCCTGTGTGTCGTGCCGACAAGTAAAGGCCACCACGGGCGCACCTCCCGGCCTCCTCCAACCCCTGCCGATGCCAGAGAGACTGTGCGGAGCAATCTCCATGGACTTCTTAACAGACTTGCTGCCGTCCTCAGGGTTTACCATCGTCCTAGTGGTGGTAGACATGTTAACTAAAATGGCGCACTTTATTCCATGTCGTGGGCTGCCAACGGCCCATACGACTGCCCGGTTGTTCCTGCAGCACGTTTTCCGTCTCCACAGCTTGCCAGACAGGGTAGTGTCGGATCGCGGCGTGCAATTCACAGCACAATTTTGGAAAAGCCTGATGGCCGCGTTGAAGGTGCAGGTGTGTTTGTTGTTGGAACACCATCCAGAGACTGACGGGGGGGACGGAGAAGGTAATCAGCGGAGAAGGTAATCAGCAGCAGGACAACTGGGCCGATTACCTCTCCTTAGCAGAGTTTGCCTTTAACAACTCCCAACACACCTCCACCCAGACCACCCCATTCTATGCCAATGTGGGGTACCATCCGCGGCTCTTCCCTCTGGCTCCCTCAGATTCTCTGGTTCCCGAGACCCAGGACTTCCTGTCAGAGTTGCAGGCAGTCCAACAATTGGTATGGCAACAATTGATCCGGGCCAAGGAGGACTATAAACGGTTCGCCGACCGCTCCCGACAGGCAACACCACCGCTGGCGGTCAGAGATCGAGTGTGGTTATCCACAAAGCATCTCCCAACCGAACGCCCAGTCAAAAAGCTGGACCATCAATACATCAGCCCATTCCCGATCAAAGCGGTCATCAACCCGGTGGCCTACCGGTTGACTCTGCCATGCTCCATGCGGATCCACCCAGTCTTCCACAGATCCCTGCTGGTCCCTGAAGCCCCCTCATGTTCCCTCCGATGCCCGATGGCCCCTGCTCCACTGACCACACTTGACCAGGACGGCTCAGCAGAGTATGAGGTGGCCAGTATTTGGGACTCCCGTTGGCTTAAGGGGCATTTTCAATATTTGGTTGAGTGGAAGGGGTACGGGCCTGAGGACTTCTCCTGGATCGAAGCTCCCGCAGTTCGCGCCCCTGACCTCGTGCGAGCATTCCATGAACAATTCCCATCTCGCCTGCATCCTGACCATCCGACCCGGGGGAAGGGCCCCGACCCCCACGCCTGTCCTAACCAAGGAAGAGGACTCTGAGGATGATGGGGAGGAACTGTCAAGGCCTCCCTCTCCCGGACCCTCCTCTCTGGCAAGGCCTCCATCTCCATCTGAAGGCCGAGAGGAGCAGCCTGGGAGTAGCCAGGCTGGGAGCCAAGCTGGGACGGAGCTCGAGCAGCTGCAGCAAATACAGTCTAGTGAAGATGACTCATGGCTAGACCCTTGAAAAAGACACAGGGCCAAGCGTTTGCGGCAACGTAGGATGAGTAGGAGGGCCAGGGAGTAGCTGAGTCATTGTGGCACACCCCAGAAGGTACAAAAGCGGGTGTGGTTGCTCTCAGAACTTCGTGACGAATTCACCACAGCTTCTGGTCACGTCTGTCGGATTTCTCTACCTGTGTGAACCCTGGTCTGGATTTCGTGACTACGCTTCTTCATCTCTGCTTTTGGGTTTGTTTGTCTGGACTTTCTTGGAATTACTTGTTGGCAGTTATCTCATGTCAGCGAACGTTTGAGCTAAGTAGCTTATTTTTGGCTGACTGTGGGTAGCTTGCTGCCAAGACTTTATCGGACAGCAATTATATTGTAGTATAAATAATTAACCCTTTTGTTTCATACCTGCTTGTCCGGCTGTTTGTACCTTGAGGGAGGGGGAACAGAACATGATTTGTGTGTATGCTGCCTTCCCCATAGATAAGGTTCAGCTTGTTTGCTGGGGTATTGTGTTCCATTGTTGATTTCCATCAATTTTTGTGCCTGCTACCTTTCCTGTTGATAAGAGTCAGCTTTTTTGCTGGGGTAGCATGTTATTTTTCTTTTGCTGCTGTCAGTTTTACTGACAAAGAGGGAATGAACCTTTTCCATACAAAAGGACTACCTATGTTGGCTGGGTTCAATATCTCTCTATTTCCCCCTGAAATGTTGTTTCTCTGGGCAGTTGAAGGGGAGAAAGACAAACAGAGATGCAAAAAAAAAGGGGGGGAGAGACAAATGAAATAAATGAACCAACTACATAAGAACATTGTAGGCCCTCAGCCAGGAATAAATATAGTATGTTGTGAGACAGACTTTTAGTCTGAAGCAAGTGCAGTAGTCTGGATTTGCGTTTCCGTTCTCCCATGAAGGAAACGGCTAGAGAAGGATGAAGCGATTGAACTGATGGATGAATGCACAGTTGAGAGAAAATAAAATGTAACCACAAGCATGTTAGCCTGATTGAACAGGTCATTATCTCTTGTTCATTCATGTATTCCCAGGCCTTGTCTTTCTATGTCCTGTTTTTCCATGTAAGTAAAAGCCTTTTCTGCTTTTTGCTTTTTGGTCTCTATGCTGTATAGTGGGAAGTCCATCCTCTTTGATTTTAACAAGTCATTCATGCATTGCTTCACATGGTCACAGAATATAATGGCTGTAGGCTTACTGTAGGGACGCGGTGGCTCAGTGGGTTAAGACGCTGAGCTTGTCGATCAGAAGGTCAGCAGTTTGGCGGGTCAAATCCCGAGTGCCACGTAGCAGAGTGAGCGCCTGTTACTCGTCCCAGCTTCTGCCAACCTAGCAGTTCAAAAGCACGTAAAAATGCAAGTAGAAAAATAGGGACCACTACGGTGGGAAGGTAACAGCGTTCCGTGCGCCTTTGGCGTCTAGTCATGCCGGCCACATGACCACGGAGAAGTCCTCGGACAAGCGCTGGATCTTCGGCTTTGAAACAGAGATGAGCACCGGCCCCTAGAGTCGGAAACGACTAGCACGCATGTGCGGGGGAACCTTTACCTTTACCTTTAGGCTTACTGTGACCACTAGTCTGGAATGTGTCCTTCTGAATAACTCAATGAGTGTGCAGTTGTCATTGTCTTGTTCGGAAGGATATACTTCAGGCCTTGTTTCCAACTTTGCTGATGCCAGAATTTATTTCATTTCAAGGATGAGATACCATGAAAACTCCTTTGCAAACAAAAGAAAATGATGGTGCCCACCTTCAGACCCTCTTACATTGCCCTCCAAAAGATGGGGCCAAAAAGGCCACCAAGAAACCAAGGACTCACACTAAGGTGTGCCCTTTGCCTCCGACTTCCCTCCTTGGTTCAGTATTGCAACTTTCTTCCTTCTGTTTTCCTTCCACATGCTGGTGGTGTCACTGTTGCCTGCCTCTTCCCCTCCTTCCCCCTCTACCCTGGCTTCCATGTCCCCCCCCCCCCCGTAACTTTTGTCCCATCTTCTCCCTTACCCCCCTCCTGCGCCTACTCCCCATGCCTGATCCTACACCTACTCCTCTTCCCTCATTCCCCATGACTGATCCTGTGCCTATTCCCCTTCCCTCACTCCCCATGCCTGATCCTGCCTTGGTGGAGCAGTGGGCTAATGCCTCCTTAAGTAACACCAGCTGCCTGCATTTAGTGCAGGTTCGCATCCCACCAGGCTCAAGGTTGACTCAGCCTTCCATCCTTCCGAGGTAAGTAAAATGAGGACCCAGATTGTTGGGGGCAATAAGCTGACTTTGTAATAATGCCACTTGGGGGTGTGTGAAAGCCCTAACAAGCAGGCATATACATAGAATGAAGGCTACTGCTAAGCTTGTAAGCCGCCCTGAGTCTTCGGAGAAGGGCGGGATATAAATGTAATAAAAATAAAAAAAATAAAAATAAATGAAATAATCCCCTTCCCTCAATCCCCATGCCTGATCCTGCACCTACTCCCCTTCCTGCACTCCTCATACCTGCCAATTTCTGCATTAACAATGCACAACCTTGGGCCCAACCTAATGAGGCAGTGGGTCTGGAGATGGGTTCACCCTCTAGGATAGAGCCGAACCCCCCCTTCTTCAGCCAAGTTCACTATACAACTTCCCCCTGATGTTCTCTCTCTTATGCCCAAGATTCAGACACATGAACACATGGCCTTTGATACTCGTAACACTGTTCCTACTCATTCTGCTCCAGTTGGGATGGATTCTGTTTTTGTCTTTGACTATCTGCCAGCAGTTTCTGGATCCTACTGGCCAAGCCAGCTTGTTCCATCTATTTCTGTTCTTCCAACTACTTCAGGCGTTCAACCCCAGAACAGTATTACTGATGGCCCTACCTTTTGCCCTGTTGCTTCTGTTTTACCCTCATGCTCACAGCCCCTTCCCCCTTCTGAACAGCCTGGATCTCCAGAGACTTTCAATGACACCTTTGTACCTAAAATCACTCAGGTCTGGTCCCTGGCTGGTAATTGTGATATGACGGCTCCCTTCATCAATGGTCAAGACAAGTTTGGAGGAGTTGCACAGGGTTTGGAACATGCTGCTGAACATTGCTGATGTCAAAGCTGCTAACATTGGATATTCTTGCTTTGACAACATATGGAGATGCAGCCTTTTTCTTTCCTATGCTTTATTCTTAGAATTAGATGATATTGGGGGAGGAGGAGGAATGTCATGGGAGTTAATTAGACATAACAATATTGCAAAAGTGTACAGGTGAAACTCGAAAAATTAGAATATCGTGCAAAAGTTCATTTATTTCAGTAATGCAACTTAAAAGGGGAAACTAATATATGAGATAGACTCATTACATGCAAAGCAAGATAGTTCAAGCCCTGATTTGTCATAATTGTGATGATTATGGCTTACAGCTCATGAAAACCCCAAATCCACAATCTCAGGAAATTAGAATATTGTGAAAAGGTGCACTATTCTAGGCTCAAAGTGTCCCACTCTAATCAGCTAATTAAGCCATAACACCTGCAAAGGGTTCCTGAGCCTTTAAATGGTCTCTGAGTCTGGTTCAGTAGGAATCACAATCATGGGGAACACTGCTGACCTGACAGTTGTGCAGAAAACCATCATTGACACCCTCCATAAGGAGGGAAAGCCTCAAAAGGTAATTGCAGAAGAAGCTGGATGTTCCTAAAGTGCTGTATCAAAGCACATGAATAGAAAGTTATGTGGAAAGGGAAAGTGTGGAAGAAAAAGGTGCACAAGCAGCAGGGATGACCGCAGCCTGGAGAGGATTGTCAGGAAAAGGCCATTCAAAAGTGTTGGGGACTTTCACAAGGAGTGGACTGAGGCTGGAGTCAGTGCATCAAGAGCTACCACACACAGACGGATCCTGGACATGGGCTTCAAATGTTGTATTCCTCGGACTTCCGGGTGGCAAGGCGCTGCTGAAGACAGCTGTTTTCGGGCTGTCCGCTCCGCGGCTTTGTAGAACCGCCGAAAACAGCGCCAATCAGCTGTTTCGGCGGTTCGGAAGCCCCCTCCTCGGGAGAAGAGGAGGGGGTGAGTATCCAGGTAGGGGTAGAGGTCTCCGGGGCCGCCAGAGCTTAAAGTTCTGGCGGCTGAAGGATCGAGCCCCCCCGAAGCCTGGATTCCTCCGGGCTGCACAGCGTTTCTGCTCCGTGCTTTTAGGAGCAGAACAAGGCGATCGCAACCATCCCTGCCTACAGGAAAGGACTTTGGAAAACAAGAAAGCAGGCAGAGCGATGCAGGAGAATAAGGTGAAAGTGGATTTTTGATCTTTGGCTCAATCCACATTGAAGACTCTGAAAGTGAAAGTGCGTAGTAAGTAACAGTGGGGGAAAAATGGCGGCTAAATCTTTCAAGCTTATTAGAAGTGCGGGGGCTTCCCCCCTGCAGCAGTCTTCATTGCAAGCCTTAATGCCCCCTGCACCTGCACCTTCACCTGTTTTAACAGTTAAAGTTTTGCAAGATGCTTTGGAAAAGCATTCACAGCAAATAGCTGAGATTATAGATGAAAAGCTGGATGAAAAGTTGGAGGAGAAGTTTACAGGAATAAAGGCGGACATTTTACTTGCTTTTCAAGGCTTGGCGACATGTATTGAAAGCTTGGATGAAAGAGTGGAAGATCTCAGCCAAAATAATAGTAAATTAGAGGCAAAGATATTAGAGACTGAGAATGTGATGGATAAAATTGACAATGATTTGACATTGGTGCAGTATCATGAAATGGAGTTTGCTGTAAGAATTAGAGGCTTGAAAGAGAATCCTAAAGAAGATTTGAAGAAAATAGTTTCTGAGTCTTTGGAAGAGGTGTTGGGACGGCCAGCTGAAGGAATTGCTGAAGATATAGACAAAATCTTCCATGTCAATTCCTGGATTGCAAGACAAAGGAAACTACCTAGAGATGTGGTTGTTTATTTTACAAAGAGAACAACCAGAAATGAAATTATTCAAGTTTCTTACAATACTAAGCTTGTAATTGCAGAGCAAGAAGTTCTGGTTTTAAAAGAGATCCCTCCAAGAATTTTAAGGAGAAGAAAGGAATTTGCATTTCTGGCACAGGAGCTTAAGCAACGTGATATCAAGTTTAGATGGGAGATCCCAGTGGGTATGGTGGTAATGTATGAAGGCGTGAGACACCGTTTTGTTACAGTGATGCAGGCACGTGATTTTTACAGTAATGTCTTAAAAGCAATCCCCATACCACTTTTGGAATCAACAAAGAAGAATGGAGAGGGAAAGCTTCAAGGTGCTGAAGGAATAACACAGACAGATGAGAAAACAACAGGAGTGGATCAAATTTCAGCAGTATCAGAAGAAGCAAGAGACCAGAGGATTACGCGTGCTGCTTCGAGACGAATGAGACGTGAGCAAGAACAGGATCAGCAGAATGTTGTGGAACCTCCAAAGCGTACCTATAGCGAAGCTGTGGGAGGGGCGCGGAAGGACTATACTTTTTTTTCTGATAGACATCAATCTTTTTCTAGGATTGATTTTATATTAGTGACTAATGATCTCTTTTCTAGGACTAAGAAGATAAAGATTTGTTCAAGAACTATGTCTGATCATAGTCCAGTTTGGTTAGAGATTGAAAAAGACATTAGAGACAGGCGTTCCTGACGTTTAAATGAGAATCTGTTTAGAAATCAGGAAAATGTGGAAGAATGTAAAAAACAGATGAAGGTTTTTTTTGAAACTAATATGCATAAGGGTACCTCTATGGAAATGGTATGGGATGCTAGTAAGGCGTATATGAGAGGAGTGTTGATATATTTGAATAATAAATACAGACGTAATTTGGAATTTAGGAGGAAGGAATTAGAGAAAGAGATTAAGGAAAAAGAAAAGGCTTTAATTTTGAACCCATCGGATGTGAAGATTAAAGAGGTTATTAATTTATTAAGAGGACAATTTGACAAGTTAATGGCTGATCAGGTGGCAACTAATCTACGGTTTGCTAGGCATAATACTTTTTGTAATGCCAATAAACCAGGTAGATGGTTAGCCTATATGCTAAGGAAGAAGCAAAGGGCTTCTAATATAGATAAAATAGAATATAAGGGTAAGGTTGTGTATCAGCAGAATCTTATTAAGGAAACTTTTGTTGATTTTTATTCTAAATTATATGCTAGAGATAAGATTAATGAAACAGACATTGATGTATATTTGAGGGACGTTAGCATCACGGTTCTTACGCAAGAACAAAAAGAAGAGATGAATCAACTGATAACTGAGGAAGAAATATTTTTGGCAATCAAACAGTTAAAAGTGGGTAAAGCGCCAGGTACAGATGGTTTGACTGCTGTGTATTATAAAAATTTACAGTTTGAGATGATAAAGCCACTAAAGGAATTGTTTCAGACAATTCAAAAGGGGGGAGAAGTGCCTCCGTCTTGGAAAACTGCTTTTATTTCTTTGATTCCGAAGGAAGATCAGGATGTTACTCAAGCAAGAAATTATAGGCCAATATCACTTTTGAACATGGACTACAAGATATTTGCTAAGGTTTTAGCTAATAGACTGATGAGGGTATTGCAACAGGTAATTCATGGTGATCAAACTGGGTTTATAAGTGGTAGACAAATGAAAAATAATGTGAGGCATATAATTGATTTGCTGGAATTTTTGGAAAGGAATAACCAGATCACTGCAGCATTGATCTTTTTGGATGCTGAAAAAGCCTTTGATCAATTGGATTGGAATTTTTTGATGAAAGTATTAGATAAAATGAATTTTGGGGATGAATTTTTACAACCAGTTAGGGCATTATATCAAAAGCAAACAGCCCGAATAATTGTGAATAATAGTCTGACTGAAATGTGTAATATTGAAAAGGGTACGAGGCAGGGGTGCCCACTATCACCCTTATTATTTGTTCTAACATTGGAGATATTATTGTTTAAAATACGGAATTCGGAAACAAGGGAATTCAAATAAGAGATCAGGATTATAGATTGAGGGCGTTTGCGGACGATCTGGTTATTACGGTGACACAGCCAGAAAATTCTGTTATGGAATTGATGGAGTTAATATTGCAATATGGGAAAGTTTCTGGATTTAAGGTTAATATACAAAAAACTAAAATGTTATCTAAAAATATGACAGTATTACAAAAGGTAGCTTTAGAAAGGTTAACTGGATTTGAAATTGTTGAAAGGGTTAAATATTTGGGGGTATACTTGACACCCTCAAATGTAAAATTATACAAAAATAACTATGAAAAACTATGGAACAAAGTGCAAAAAGAATTGGATAGTTGGAAAAAATTACAATTGTCATTATTGGGAAGAATTGCAGCAGTGAAAATGAATGTGTTGCCAAAATTTCTATTTTTGTTTCAAATGATACCCATTCTTAAAAAGGATTCAAACTTGGAGGAATGGCAGAAGGGTATTAATAAATTTGTTTGGGCAGGGAAAAGGCCACGGGTTAAATTCAAAATTATGCAGGACACGCGTGAAAGAGGAGGTCTAAAAATGCCTAATTTTAAATTATATTATGAAGCTGCTGCACTATCAGCGATAAGTGATTGGATTAACTTAACACAAGGGAGATTATTAAATCTTGAAGGTCATGATTTGCTATTTGGTTGGCATGCATATTTATTGTATGACAAGAAGGTAGACAATGTGTTTAAAATGCATATTTTAAGACATGCTTTGTTGCGTGTTTGGAAAAAGCATAGACATAAGTTAAACTACAAGATACCTTTGTGGGCAATACCGAAACACGCAATAGAGAACATAAATGTTGGATTTAAACATGATGTGACTACATATAAGGAAATCTTTTTTTTTTTTTTTATTAAAAAGTTTTTCAGTACATTTTAATTATTACATCCCATCCCCCAACCCTTCCCAACCCTATCCCACCCCCTCACCCTCCCCTTCCCCCCTCCCCCCCCCCAGACTTCCCAGAGCTAGATACAAGGTATAAAAATAAAATAACCAATCATAAACTCCCATAAACTAACAACAATAAACTATTAAATCTCTCGCACTTTAGCTCTTATAAATTGACTACAAGCAATATACTTATTCAAATGCTAGATGAAACTTTTTAGTCCCATATTTATTCTGGATGTAATCAATCCATTTCTTCCACTCCACAATATATCGTTGTTGTGAATGGTCTTTCAAATATGCTGAAATCTTCGCCATTTCCGCCAGGTTGGAAACTTTTAAAGTCCATTCCTCTATAGTCGGCAATTCTTCCCTCTTCCAATATTGCCCTATTAAAAGTCTCGCTGCCGTAATTAAGTTCAACATCAAATTAATGTCCAGCACAATAGTGTCAGTAATAATGCCCAATAAAAACAACTGCGGACAAAACTTTATGCTTCTCTTGAATATCTTCTGCATATTCCACCAAATCTTGATCCAAAATGCTTTGATCTTTTTACAAGTCCACCATATATGAAAATACGTTGCATCTTGATCACCACATCTCCAACATTTAGGCTGATAATTCGGATACATACTTGCTAACTTTCTAGGATCCAAATGCCACCTATAAAACATTTTATAAAAATTCTCTCTTAAGTTTTGAGCTTGCGTAAATTTCACATTTCTAATCCAAATCTTTTCCCAAGTGTCCATTGTAATAACTTCCTGAATATTCTGTGCCCATTTTATCATGCAGTCCTTAACAATTTCTGTTTCTGAATCAATCTCTATCAATGCAAGATATATCCGTTTGATGTGCGCTGGTCCCTGATTTCTAATTTGTTTTACCAAATTTTCATCATCCGTTAAAAAACCAATCTTCTGATCCTCTTTCCACCTAGCTTGTAATTGTCCGTATTGAAACCAAGTTTGTACTATCTTTTTTTCTCGTAAGAGATTATATGACTTCAGACTCCACACATTCCTCTCCAAACTCAAAATTTCCTTATATGTAATCACATCATGTTTAAATCCAAAATTTATATTCTCTATTGCGTGTTTGGGTATTGCCCATAACGGTATCTTATAATTTAACTTTTGTCTATGCTTTTTCCAAACTCGCAACAAAGCATACCTCAAAATATGCATTTTAAACACGTTGTCTACCTTTTTATCGTACAATAAGTATGCATGCCAACCAAATAACAAATCATGGCCTTCAAGATTTAACAATCTCCCTTGTGTCAAATTAATCCAATCACTTATAGCTGATATACATATAAGGAAATCTTGAGTTTGGAGAGGAATGTATGGTGTTTGAAGCCATATAATTTTTTACGAGGAAAAAAGATTGTTCAAACCTGGTTTCATTATGGGCAACTACAAGCCAGGTGGAAAGAAGATCAGAAAATTGGTTTTTTAATGAATGATGAAAACTTGGTAAAGCAAATTAGAAATCAGGGCCCAGCACATATTAAACGGATATATCTTGCATTGATAGAAATTGATTCAGAAACAGAAATTGTTAAAGACTGTATGATAAAATGGGCACAGAATATTCAGGAAGTTATCACAATGGACACTTGGGAAAAGATCTGGGTGAGAAATGTAAAATTTACACAAGCTCAAAATCTAAGAGAGAACTTTTATAAAATGTTTTATAGGTGGCATTTAGATCCTAAAAAGTTAGCAAGTATGTATCCGAATTATCAGCCTAAATGTTGGAGATGTGGTGGCGAAGATGCAACGTATTTTCATATATGGTGGACTTGTAAAAAGGTTAAAGCATTTTGGATTAAAAT
>JAKJMR010006659.1:0-12825 GCA_024449315.1 Daboia siamensis | reverse complement strand
AGGAAGGAAGGAAGGAAGGAAGGAAGGAAGGAAGGAAGGAAGGAAGGTGTCTAGCTAATAAAAGTACAAGTAAAACTGAAAAAGCCATATGGGTAAGGCAAAGTGGTAATAATTCATACTGCCACTGAGTTTGAGAATGTTTCAAAGGTAACATTTTTACAAGGTTAAGATGTCTTTGAACCTCTTCTATGAAATATTACATGCAAGCACCCCTTTTCTCCATCTTCCACAAATCTGTCTTGTTCTTTCTGCCTGCATTAAAAATAAAGCCATTCCATTAGAGTGGCTGGAAAGCAAAATGTCTCAGTTAATGTTTGCCTTTCTCTATATTCCATCTGGACCTTTTTTTATTTTTTTTTTATTTGCTAGGAATGCATCAGACTCCCTGGTTCATATCTGCAGCCTTTAATGCCAACCTTTCACCCTTTTTTAAAAAAAAGGGCTTATCCACAACCTGTTCCTTGATCTGAATACTGCAGATGTTCTTTCTTTGGGGGCATGAAAATTAGTTATTCTTATCATGGCATGTGAAATTTTCAAGTTGGAGACACTTCTTGGATCAGCCCCATAGGCATAGAGGAGGGTGCTGTTGAACGTGATGAAACTTTCAATAAAATGTATTTGAAAATAAAATAAGCAGTTATTGATTGTCTACTGCGGATAGCCTCAAAGCTGCTTTAGAAAAGCTGGTGCCTAAAAAGAAGAAAAATCTTCAGAATCAGTTATCGGCAGCACAAAATGGAGCACTTTGTAGAAACACTAATTTTAGTTAGCATAATTAACAAATTATACTAACTGTAACTCAGTAAAACGAACTACATTCATTAGATGTACATGGGCCCCTGCTTGTATTTGAAAAATAAGACAGGGCTGTAAGAAGGAACAAAATTTCTTTGCTGCCTAAGGCTTGCATAGATAGATGATGTGGACGTGGATGTGGATGTACTATAGATGTAGAGGAAGATGATGTGTATTTAGATGTGGTTGTGGATATGGTTGTGGTTGAGGATGTGGATGAACTGTAAATGTAGATGTGGATGGAGATATACTGTAGATGTAAGTGATATGGATGTGGATATGAATGTGAATGTGGATGGAGATATACTATAGATGTAGATGATGATGATGCAGATGGGGCCATGGATGTGGATGTAGATGTAGATATATTGTAGATGTGGATTTAAATGTAAATGTAAATGTGGAGGTGGAGCTGGGCATGGATATAGATGTGCATATAGATATACTATACATGTAGATGTAGATGAGGTAGATGTGGATTTGGATTTGGAGGGATCAAGCCAGTATGATATAATGATTAAAGTGCTAGACTATCAGAAGGGAAATCTAGGCTCTAGTCCCGTGATGGTGAACCTATGGCACACATGCCACATGTGGCACACAGAACCCTCTCTATGGGCACGCGCACCATCGCCCCAGTTCTAGGCCTTCACCTGGGTGTTATAAAACCTTTTCGCTTTAGGCCTCCACCGCCATGTTCAAAAAAAAAAGTTTCAATCAATCAACTAATTTCAATTTCTCGCAGGAAAAAAAAGAGATCTCGCCAAGTTGGAATTGATTGAACTTTTTAGTCTCACCCAGTCTTCCATTACCACTGCAGCCACGCCCACCCAATGGGCCACACCTACCAATTGGCCATGCCCACCCAGCACATGACAATACATAAATGAGTTTTAGGTAGCAGTTTGGGCACTTGGTCTCTAAAAGGTTCACCATCATTGCTCTAGTCCACAGGTCTGCAACCCGCGGCTCTGGAGCCGCATGTGGCTCTTTCAGCCGTCTCCTGTGGCTCCCAGTCCTCTGCCATGTGCAGTCCAAAAAAAAAAGTGGGATTAAAAAAGTTCAACCAATCAATTCAAATATGCAAGGTAGGTGCATATCTCGCCTTGTCTCCACTCTTCAGTCAAACCCTGTTCTGTGCATGCGCGCATGTACGCACATGCGCACACATTTTTTGTGGCTCCCAGTTTTTCCTTTTGTGAGGGAACTGGTTCAGAGGGGCTCTTTCACTGTTACAGGTTGCTGACCCCTGCTCTAGTCCATCTTCAGCCATGGAAATCTCTGGGGCCAGTCATTTTCTTTCAGCCCAACTTCCTTCAGAGGATTGTTGTGAGGAAAAGTAAGAGGAGCTTCTGAAGGGATATACAGGTATCCTCAACTTACAACCATTATGGAGTGGTTTACTGACTCTACATCCCCAGGTTATGCTGAACACACTGATGTACCTAAGCTGATGTTAGGAGGGGAGAGTTTCTGCTTTCTATGGCTACTTCATTCTCCCTTATGCTACTCAACACCCAACTTCTTAACTGTCTCTTTTATAACTTTGAACCTGGGAAAGTGGAACTCCATTGTATTCCAAAGAAATCCTCCATGCAAATTGTCTGAACTTGTTCATTTTATTGTTCTGCGAGTGGATCAGCAGATCCAAGATGTAGGTGGGACTAGGTTATGAACAAGAGACCAAGTTTGGTTGCAAAGATGACTCAAAGAGTGGGCAGGCTTTAGGACCTCTTTTACCCCCAAAAGTCCTCTGTTTGCCAATTCACAAGACTGGCAGCTACTCTTATCTTGTTAATTTACAAGTCTGGTAGCTACTAATGGGGTTTGGGGAGGGCTATCCCATGTGCTTAGATCCAATTTCTTTTGCCTGTTTCAGGAGATTTTTCCTTTGTTTCCTTAACAACTTGGTTCCTTCTTGTCTACTTCCCCTAAGGGATTATTTAGATAAAATTCCTGGCACTTTGTCCACCCTGCCTACATGCCTGCTTCATCTTTAGGTATGGCAGATTCATCCCAGTCTCACACAATCATATGTCATCCTTGCTTAATAATTGCACAGGAGTTGCTTAACGATGACAACCAGAAATGCTGGATTTTCACGTGATGTCATGCTTTACAACCATATCACTTAGCGTTGAAAATTCCAGCTCCAATTGCCACCATTAAATTTTATTTATTTATTTTTATTTATTTAATTTGTATACCGCCCTTCTCCCGAAGGACTTAGGGCGGTGAACAGGGCAATAAATATATAAAAGACGAAATACAAAAGTTAAAAAACAATTAAATAAATGCCCAATACAAAACAGTAAACAATTATTAAAATTATTTAAAATCCCATCCCTTAACCCATCAAACCAGGCCGGATTGCTCGAATAAATAAGTTTTTAGATCACGCCGGAAGGAGCGAAGATCAGGAGCCATACGGAGCTCCACCGGCAAGCGGTTCCAAAGGTCTGGCGCGCCCACAGTGAATGCCCTCCCCCTGGGGGCCACCAATCGGCATTCTTTGATCGGAGGCACCCTGAGGAGACCCTCTCTGTGGGAGCGCACTGGATGGAGGGAAGTTGACGCTGGCCGCAGGTGTTGCCGTAGATAATCCGGACCCATGCCATGTAGGGCTTTATAGGTCATTACTAACACCTTGAATCGCACCCGAAGGACAACTGGCAGCCAATGCAGCTCGCGGAGTAAAGGTGTAACATGGGAGTATCAGGAAACTCCCAGCACAACTCGCGCGGCTGCATTCTGCACCAGTTGGAGCCTCCGAGTGGTCTTCAAGGGTAGCCCCATGTAGAGACCATTACAGTAGTCCATTACAGTAGACCATTACAGAGAGGTCACGAGCGCATGAGTGACTGTATGTAGGGCATCCCGGTCCAGATAGGGCCGCAACTGGCGCACCAGGCGAACCTGGGCAAAGGCCCCCCTAGTCACAGCTCCAATATGATCTTCAAACAAAAGTTGTGAGTCTAGGAGGACCCCCAAGTTGTGCGCCCTATCTACGGGGGGTAATGATTCACCACCCCCCCCATAACAAGAGATGGAATAAACTGAATTTCCCGGGATGCCGGCACGAACAGCCACTCAGTCTTGTCGGGGTTGAGCCGAAGCCTGTTCCTCCCCATCCAGACCCGGACCGCCTCCAGGCAACGGGACATCACATCGAGGGCATCACTGGGGTGGTTTGGGGTAGAAATAAAAAGCTGGGTATCATCAGCATATTGATGATACCCAACTCCAAAACCACGAATGATCTCACCCAGCGGCTTCATATAGATGTTGAACAGAAGAGGCGAGAGGACCGATCCCTGAGGAACTCCACAAACGAGAGGTCTCAAGGTCAACCTCTGCCCTCCTGCCAACACCGACTGCGAACGTCCCAGAAGGTAGGAGGAGAACCACTGGAAAACTATGCCTCCCACTCCCAACCCCCTGAGACGTCACAGCAAGATACCACGGTCGATGGTATCAAAAGCCGCTGAGAGGTCTAAAAGGACTAGAACAGAGGAACAGCCCCTGTCCCGAGCCCGCCAAATGAGGACTGTCTGTAATGATGCTAAGCATATCTCTGCAGAAGTTATTATCTATTACTTTAAATTTAGCGGCAGCTTAACTCCGGTGACTCTGAGCAATGCATAAAACTAAAAAAGACATAAAAAAACATATGCCTATAAAGCCTTGAAGACCCAGGCCATTTTGTACAGAAGGACGACAAAGGGCCACTGAAGTAAGCACATCTTCATTCTTTAGAATGGATGAGAATGCTGGGTATAAAACCACACAAGAAGATATGCCTTGATGTCCCTACCAATGTTGCATGAAAAATGTAATTACTTATTCCAACTAGCTCCTCAGTGTAACTTGCTGTGGAGTCTGAGATAGGTACCAAACATTTGCATACATATAGTGTATGGAAAACTGCTCTAGTGTTTTATGGAAGAGCAATCATATTTGTTTAACACCTTTCCGGTGTCATAAAATGGCATTAAAGGAATTTGTTAGTTGTCAACTGAACAATCCAAGCAGTAGTGTTAGCTCAACATAACACTTTTAACACTGAATGTTCAAGCACCATAAAACCTGGATATAAATATGCCATTTCAGCTGAAGAAGATTTGAAGGCTATCTTGGTCACTAGAAAATCTTGGCATATTTTATTAAATTTTGATGTTACTTGAGCTTGAAACTGATATTAAATCATAACATCTCACTTTGTTTCTGCTCACAGGAATTCAGGGAAGCAAACATAGCTCATAGGCACAATAGAAGAGGGCATTTGTAGCTCAAGGATGTACTGTGGGGGTCCTTGATGGTTATCTTCTTGCAGATATTTCATTACCCAACTCGGCAACATCATTGGCAAGAAAACAACCAGGCTCAGAGATCATTGGGATCCCCACAGCTCATTGGTGCTTTTTTTTCCCACAATAACCCTGAGAGGTAAGTACAATAACAGATGATAATTGTGTAAAATTTATACAGTAACTTGTTGCGTATAATGGATTTTCATTATTTTAAATTCTGATGTGGCTGTTTTAGTATTATGGTTTGTTGCACAGTCAGCCAATGTCAAGACTGGATTTGGCATTTTTTTAAAAATCCCATTTATATTCCACCCTTCTCCGAAGACTCAGGGCGGCTTACAATCTAAAGCACAAATCAATGTGCTTAGCAATAGCCTTCATTCTATGTATATGCCTGCTTATTAGGGCTTTCGGGGGGCCCAAGTGGCATTTTTACAAAGTCAGCTTATTGCCCCCAACAATCTGGGTCCTCATTTTACCTACCTCGGAAGGATGGAAGGCTGAGTCAACCTTGAGCCTGGTGGGACTCGAACCTGCACTAATTGCAGGCAGCTGGTGTTACTTAAGGAGGCATTAGCCCACTGCTCCACCAAGGCTCTTTTTATCAACTCCTTCCCATGGACCTGGGACAGACAGATGTTGTTTGATGGTGGTGAAATGGATGTAAGGATGTAAGCTGTTCCAAATAAAGCTGCCTTTTGCAATTGACTGGTGATGATTGTCTCAATGCCAGTGGTGTTCAAGTAGTAGCCCAGATGTTTTGGGATCACATACCAGGCTCCTATTGCTATTGGTACTATTTTTGCTTTCTTTTGCTACAGTCGTTCTAGTTGCATTTGCGGGCATTTTGTGATTTCCTCCGGTTCTTTCTCTTCCATTCTTCTATCTCCAGGTAGTACAACACCTATTATCCAGATTTTTTGTATTTCATATTGTTAAGTCTGGGGTATTATGCAGCAGGTGTTTTTCTGCTTGGATTCTAAAGACCCAGAGCACTTTGGCTTCTTTGATTTACTAACTCACTGAAGTTCGACCCTTGGTTTGGAGCAAGTTGTAGAGAGGTACCCACAATGTGCAGATCTTGAAAGCACAGAGAGCCAGTTTAATCTAGTGATTAAGGCACCAGGCTAGAATTTGGCATACTGAGAGTTCAGTTCTGACCTTTGCCATGAAGGCTAGCTGGGTGACCTTAAGGCAGCCATTCTCTCTCAGCTCAATCCGTCCCACAGGGAGGTTGTTGTGGAGAAAATAGGAGGAAAAAAGTACATTAGATATGTTCACCACCTTGAGTTGTTTGTAAGAATAATAAAGGCAGGGAATAAAATAATAATAATAATAATTGGTGGACTTGTAGAAATATAAAAGCTTTTTGGATTAAAATTTGGTGGAACATTCAAAAGATTTTTAAGAGAAAGATAAAAGTTTTCTCCACAATTGTTTTTATTGGGTATTGTTGTAGATTGTGATACTAAAGAAACCAATCTGATGTTGAATTTGATAACAGCAGCACGGTTACTGGTGGGACAATACTGGAAGAAGGATAGTTTGCCTACTATAGAAGAATGGGTACTTAAAGTATTGAATCTTGCAGAAATGTCTAAGATTTCTGCTTATTTGAAGGATCATTCACAAGAAAGATATATTTCAGTTTGGAGGAGATGGATAGATTATATTTAGAACAAATATGGATGGGACTAAAAAGTTCCATTTAGCTTATGAGTAGATTTTAGAGGGATATTGTTATTAATTTTAGTATTAGTATTGATTATATTTTTGTTTAAGTTATTATTATTATGTTTTTAATAATTTGAATGTATTTATGTTAAAGGGGAGCTAAAGCACATTATGAATTTGGTTAATTTTATAATGGATAACGTTAGTTAGAATATGATTATTATATCTATAACTCTGTATTCAGCTCTGAGAAGTGGGGGGGAAGGGGGTAGTTTGGGGCGGGTGGGTTTTGGGGATATGTATTGTAAAATTTTGTTTTAAAACTCTTTAATAAAATAATAATAATAATAATGAAAAAATAATAAAACAAAAAATGTAGAAAACAAAACGAAATGAAATGAAATAAAAAAATAAATAAAATAAAATAGTAAAGTAAAATAAAATAATAAATAATAAATAAAATAAAATAATAAATAAATAAATAAAATAATAAATAAAATAAAATAATAAATAGGATGTGTGAGATGAGGGCCACTGTTTGATTATTCAATCCTTGTCCTTTCTAAATAACTAAATCAGACAGAGTGGGACTGGCCCCACAGTTAAGAGAGTATGGAATGTGTTATAAGATATCAACTGAAAAACATTGTCAGGTGAGTCTTAAATATTTCTTTATTAAGTAAGAGGATTGAGAAAGTGATACCCTTTCTGCTGCAGAGGCATCTGGATGAAACTGATGCTCATTTCAATCAAGGTTGTGCTCAGGATATCCCCTGTACAAAAAGGGGATTTTATACACTGAGGATTCTTTCGGACTCACAACAGCTTTCTCTACCATCAAACATATTATTCTTCTAGCAACCCTTCAAATAAATCAGAGGCTTTCTTGAAAAAGAAGCACTGACTTTGTCATTAGCCAAAGGTCCTTTTTATGGACATGGAAATTCCAGTTCTTCCAGGTCCTTTTTATGGATAGATAGACTGGTGTTGTCCTTGTGTCAGAGAAATTGGTTCATAGTTACTTAAGCCTCTTCTAAAATCAGCTGAAATTTTGGAGAATTGGGAATAGGTCAGAGGAAGAGATTCTTCCCATAAAATAGATCTAAGCTATGATAATTCTAACGAATGGCTATCCTGACTTTCTTTCTCTGTCTCTGAACCAGATCTAGGCTGCATTGTCTCTTATCGCACCTCTATTCTGATAGGAAGGACCAGAATTACTGGATAATCTGCTCCTAAGGCCCATTTCCACAAGAAATTCTACAATTCCATGCGGGCTAGGGCATTCTGGGAGTTAAAATCCACAAGTCTTAAAGTTGCCAAGCGTGGACACTCCTGTTTTAAAGAATTTCATCTGGGGGAACTGTAGAGCAAATCTGAAGATACCTAGTTATCTACTCCTTCAGTAGACAGTAGAGAGTATTATCAGATGTAGACAGAATCTCACAAGATATATTGTAGATGGGTTACATGCTTTTAAAGGCTGTTTCAAAAGCCAGGCTTTCTGTGGCCCCTGACAATTTCTGCTATTTTTCTGGTGTGTGCAAAAAAGAATCCTGTCCCCAATTTGCCCCCCTCCCCCTTGCCCCAGTCTTCAACGCAAAGAGCTAATACAGCAGCTTGTAATGTTCACTGTTGCTAAAAAGCCAAATACAATTTACTTTGCCTGAACTCTGGCTATAAATTTTCTCCATGAACAAACCAATCACTCCACACAGTTAAACAATCATTCTTGTTATGTACTGTGCTCTTGAGGGAATACCACATGGGTTGCTGGAGCAGCTAACGGCTCTCCAGCAACCCAGACTACAAGTCTCCTGTGCTGCAATTGGCTATCTCCAGGTGGCAATGGTTGATTCAAACCTATTGGCTGCCGCCTAGGGGCTAGACTATATATTGTGGCTAGTTGCAGCCATTCTCCCAGTACAGTCACAGCACGAAATAAAGGATGAGTTAACTTGTACTCCGTCCCGTGTCTTCATTCCTGCACCAAAGAACCCGCTATTTAACAATTCTTATGTTCCTTTTTTTTTTAAACATAGCTCCTCCTGTTGTCTGATCCCCAATAGCCCTTTAGACTAGAGAGCTAAAGCGTTCAAGTGGAGGTTCCCTGTTCATTTGTAGCCCCTGAAAGGCTCACCCTGTTCTTTGGGAGATTCTTTGAAGGCGAAGTTAATACCTAGTGCTTTATTTATTCCCATATGAAGAAAATTAAGCAGAGAGATGTTAAATCACGGAATAGATTTTTAAAGGCACAGATGGCACTTGAGGGCCTAAATGCCATTGATTTTCTATCAATATTTTCAACCAATAATAGTTAAGGAATATAAACTACCATTTGTGTTTAACAGAATCAACCGCTCTTAGGAAAGGCTTTAACTTGGAGATGACAGGAGACAATAAATCCACATTTCTTTCATCAGCTTTCACAAATTAGACAAATCTCTTCATTTGGACATGGGGAGTGGGTGGGTTCAGCACTTTCCAAAATGACCATGCTGAATCTTGAAAGCTGGTTTCTAAGCTAAATCAAAGGCTCTGATGCTTTCTCCTCTCAGTAGGGTAACATAACATCTCATATTCAAAAGCGGGCTTGCTTGCTTTAAAATGCTTCCATACTTTAAAATGCTTTCATGTCAAAAGGAATTCATAAGACATTGATCTATTAACAAAGGAGAATATTTGTAGAATATTTGTAGGGGTCCTCGGTGCTCTCTGAGCTTGCTTGTTTTCTTGTAGATGTTTTGTTACCCAAACTAGGTAACAACACCAGTGCTAGAGGGAAATGTGGTTTGGGGAGGAGGAGGAGGAGGAGGAGCAGGAGGAGCAGGAGGAGCAGGAGCAGGAGCAGGAGGAGAAGGAGGAGGAGGAGGAGGAAACCTTTGGGACTATCATCCTTAAAAAACAGGAGCCCCTGGTTGCGGTGCCCCTGTGAGAACCCTTGGCACTGTCTCTGTGGCAGTGGGTTCTGCCCCACTCGAGGGTGACCTCAGGGATCCTGCCGCTGGTGGGTTGACCCGGCCCACCGGGGTCTGTTGTGTTGTCTGTGTCTGATGTGGAAATGGTTCGTATTGTGTGTTGTTTTGCAGTGATTGAGTCTCTCTGGGGCCCGATGGGGTGTTCTCAGGGGCCCTTTTCCTGAGTTGGTCAATGTGCCTCCTGATCTGATGTTCCCCTTCCCCCTCTATGATGTAAGACAGTGGCCCCAGCTTGTCTACTACCACTCCCTGTGTCCACTTGTCCCCTTGGCCATAGTTCCTGGCCCACACCAAGTCCCCAATGTTCAGCGATCTGGCTGTGCAGTCCTGTTCATTTTCAGCTGTCACCTTATCTGGGTGAAGCCTGTCTAATTTGGTTGTCAGCCTTCTGCCCCACCTCATTTCCGCTGGGCTTTTTCCAGTTGCCGTGCACGGTGTTGTGTGCTGTGCCAGTAAGAACTGAGCCAGTCTTTGGTGCCAGTCCCCCACAATAATTCTTCGTAGTGCGTCCTTGGTTGTCCTCACGTTCCTTTCAGCCAATCCATTGGTGGAGGGGTGGAAGGGTGCCAATGTTGCGTGCCTAATCCAGTTGGCCTTGAGGAAATCCTGAAATTCATTAGATGTGAATTGAGGGCCATTGTCAGACACAACTACATCAGGTAACCCGTGAGTGACAAAGAGTCCCCTCAGGACCTGTATCGTCTTTGCAGACGTCATGCATTTAACAGGCACTACTTCTAACCACTGGGAATAGCTGTCTACAACTACTAGGAAGGTCAGGCCCTGTAAGGGCCCTGCGTAGTCTATATGTATCCGGGACCAGGGGTTGTGTGTCGCCTCCCACCTGTGTACTGGTATGTGTGTTTGTTGTGGTCTCGACTTCTGGCACTGGTAACACCCTGCTACCCTATCTTCGATTGCCTTGTCTAACCCCAGCCACCACAGGTGACTCCTGGACAGGGCTTTCATACGTACAATCCCCAGGTGTCCTTCGTGAAGTTCGTGGATGACCTTGTCCCTATGCTTCTCTGGCACTACTACTCTGTTTCCCCATAGTAAACACCCTAAGTGTGATGACATTTCATCCCTTCTTCTGACGTAGGGCACAAATTGAGGGTCTGGGTTTTCCCTTGACCACCCCCCTTGGATTCATGCTGCTACTCTGCTTAGTATTGGGTTCTTGCTGGTGGCAGAGGCAATGTCCTTGGCCAACAGGGGGCATTCTGGGAGTTCTTGTAGTGTGAAGATATGGCCCACAGGTGCTGGGTCCATGTCTGTGACTGGAAGGGGTAGCCTGCTTAAAGCATCTGCATGACCCATTTCCTTCCCCGGTCTGTGTTTGATGGAAAATGTATATGCTGATAAGAAGATTGACCATCTCAGCATTCTAGGTGACATAATCTGGGGGGTTTGTTTATCGGTTGCAAACAGACCTAAGAGGGGTTTGTGGTCCATGAATATTGTGAAGTTCCTGCCATAAAGGTAATCGTGGAACTTCTTTACACCAGCCACGATTGCTAGTGCTTCTTTGTCGATTTGCGCATAATTCCGCTCTGCCTTGGTCAGAGTTCTGAAATAGTATGCTATTGGCCTTTGCTCCCCATTGCTGTCCATGTGACTGATCACTCCCCCCACCCCATAAGGTGATGCATTGCATGCTAAGTATATTGGTTTGCCCTCGATGAAGTGGATGACTGTGGACCTGCTGGACAGTATGTCCTTCAGTGTTTGGAAACTCTGTTTGTGTTGTTCTTGCCACTGCCAGGTGGTTTTTTTATCAAGTAGTGTATGTAGTGGTTCAGCTATGGCCGCTTTGTGTGGTAAGAAAGTATGGTAGACATTTATGAGACCTAAAAATGCTTGGAGTTCTACTTTATTTTTGGGTTCTGGGGCTAATTTGATTGCTTTTATTTTTCCCTCAGTTGGATGTATGCCTTGAGCATTAATCCTGTATCCTAAAAATTCAGTGGATTTTACCCCAATGGAGCATTTTTCCTTTTTTAATTTTAGCCATGCAGCCCTAAATTTCCCCAGTACCTTTTCCAGTCTCTCTGCTAGGATTTCCTCGGTTTTACCTGCAATCAATACATCATCAAGGTAAGGGCATACTCCAGGTATGCCCTTTAAGGTCCTCTCCATCACTTCTTGGAAGATGCCTGGAGCTGCAGCAATGCCGAATTGCAAACGGTGGACTCGGAATGCCCCCTTGTGGGTAACTATCGTCTGTGCGTCTGCAGCTTCCCGGGAAACTGTGAGTTGCAAATACGCCTGCGCCAAGTCGAGCTTGGCAAAGATGGCGCCGTCCTGGATCGTCGCGAGGACCTGCTTCACTGTGGGGACCAGGTAAGCGTGCTGTTTCATTGCTCGGTTTAGTGTCGCTTTATAGTCGGCACAAATCCTCACGTCCCCATTAGGTTTAAGGGGGGTGACGATGGGTGTCTCACAGGGGCCCCCATCTACCGGTTCCAGCACTCCCTGGCCTACTAGTTTGTCTAGCTCTGCCTCAATTTTTTGTTTGAGAGCAAAGGGTACCCTTCTGGCCTTAAGCCTGATGGGGCTTACTGCTGGATCCAGGTTAAAGCTAATGGGTGGTCCCTTGTACCTTCCCAAAGAGCCATCAAACACATTAGTGAAGCTGTCGCAGACGGATTTAAGGGTTTGGTGTTGTAAGGTGTTAATTCCCCCGACCCATATGCCTAAGGGTCCGAACCAGTTGAGGCCGATCAAGCTGGTTCTCTGGCCCTCGGTGACTAGGAGGTCTAATGGCCCCTTAAACCCTTTAAAACAAATGTCGATGGTGACCTTCCCCTTTACGCTGATGGGTGTCCTCTGGAAATCTGCTAACTGTATTTGTGTGCGTTTTATGGGAACTCTCCGCCCGCTTCTGGCTTCGATGTGTGCCAGTGTATCTCCCGAAATGATGGACACAGATGCCCCTGAATCTACTTCTATTCTGCAGGGGATGCCCTGTAGTCGGACCTCAATTTTTAATTTGGGGCTTAATAACTGGTTGATGACCAGGTATAGTATAGGTGGTACCTTGCTCAATAGCAGTAACTGTGAGA
>JAKJMR010006656.1:0-11599 GCA_024449315.1 Daboia siamensis | reverse complement strand
CTGATGGTCATCTGAATTAAATTCACCCATTCCTGTCCATTTTAGTTTGCTGATACCTAAGATGTCGATGTTCAGTCTTGTCATCTCTTGTTTGACCACGTCCAGCTTTCCTTGATTCATGGATCTTACATTCCAGGTTTCTATGGAGAAAAAATCTTTACAGCATCGGACTTTCCTTTTACCACCAGACACATCCACAGCTGAGCGTCCTTTCGGCTTTGGCCCAGTCGCTTCATTCTTTCTGGCGCTACTAATACTAGCCCTCTGCTCTTCCCCAGTAGTGTATTGGACGGCTTCCGACCTGAGGGGCTCATCTTCCAGAGTCATATCATTTTGCCTTTTGGTACTGTCCATAGGGTTTTCATGGCAAAGATACTGGAGTGGGTTGCCATTTCCTTCTCCAGTGGATCACATTTTGTCAAAACTCTCTGCTATGACCTTTCTGTCTCTGGTGGCCCTGCACAGAATATCTCATAGCTTCATTGAATTACGCAAGCCCCTTCACCACGACAAGGCAGTAATCCATGAAGGGGATCTCATATATTATTTTTTTATTTTTTATTTTATTTTAATTCCATTTATATCCCGCCCTTCTCCGAAGACTCAGGGCGGCTTACAAACTTAGCAGTAGTTTAGTTTCCCCTTTTAAGTTGCATTACTGAAATAAATGAACTTTTGCACGATATTATAATTTTTCGAGTTTCACCTGTAGCTATTATTTGAAAACTGTCTCAGAAAGAAATTGATGTCCATTGGAACTTTGGTCACAATTGGGTGTAATGCTCAGGTTTTCTGACCCTCATCAGCATCCTGCTAGGCACATTCTGTACTAATTGTAAATTCCAAACTGGAGTCCAGAGCAAGTCTTTTACATAGTCCAAGGTGGAGATGGTTAACAGAATGGGTTATTACACAGTGTGGGCCCTCATAAATGGCTCTTCTTATTCCTGTCTCCATCTGTGCTTTACCAAATAGCACTGAGTCCAGAAAAATCCCCAGTGCTTCATCTCAAGGGGAGATTGGACTGGAATCCAAAATTTTCTATATAATTTTAACAGAGTATGTTTCTGTGTGCAGTTTCATCCAGTAGCATCCTTAAGAAATGATTATGTCAAAATAATAAGACGTGTCATCACACAAATGGCTCACTTCTAAACTAATGCCAATAAAGTCGTGACAACAGGTATGCTCACTGTATATTGATGATACCCAATTATACATCTCGATACATTAGCAAATTAAGTGATGCTGGGGACTTATCTTGGTGCCCTGAGTCTGTGTGGGTCTGGATGGAGAACAACAAGCTCCAGCTGAACCCTGGCAATACTGAGCAGCTTTGGATTTTGGAGCATGCCAATTCTAGGACTATGTCATCTTTGGTGCTGGATGGGGTTGCACTACCCTAGATAGACCCAGTGAGCAACTTGTGAGTCCTCCTGTTTGAAGAGCAGGTGGCAGTAGTGGCTAGGAGGGCCTTTGCACAGCTTCGTGTTGTGTGCCAATTGTGCCTGTTTTTAGATCAGTGGGCTCTGCTCATGATCACTCATGCCCCAGTCATTCTTCTAGAAGCTTAAACTGGTATAAAATGTGAGTTCTAATCCCACTTTAGGAATAAAACCCAGCTAGGTGACTTTGGGCCAGTCATTCTCTCTCAGCCCAACCCACCTCCCAGGGTTGCTATTGTGGGAAAAATAGGAGGAGGAAGGAGTGTAATGTGTATTCATCACCTTGAGTTATGTTGGAATACATTGTTCATGTATTCTGTATTGCACGGGTGTCAAACTTGATTGCGTCACGTGACATATCGTGACATATTGTGATGTTTTTTGCCTTTGCAGAGCCGGGGTAGGTATGGCCTGCATGTGATGCATCCGGCCCACGGGCTGCCAGTTTGACACCCCTGCTGTATTGCAACAACTACAGCAGTATTCAACCAGTAGATGGCAGTGTATATAAGTTTGTAGTTACATCTATGGTATAACTCTATGTTTTTTCTCTGTATAAAATTTCCTGCTTCCTTCTCATGGTTAATAATAATAATAATAATAATAATAATAATAATAATAATAATAATAATAATAATAATAATAATAATAATAAGTTGGAAGGGATCTTGGAGGTCATCTAGTCCAATCCCCTGCTCAGGCAGGAAACCCTATACCATTTCAGGCAAATGGCTGTCCAGTCTCTTCTTAAAAAACTTCCAGTGTTGGAGCATTCACCACTTCTGGAGGCAGGTTGTTCCACCGGTTAATTGTTCTAACTGTCAGGAAGTTTCTCCTTAGTTCTAGGTTGCTTGTCTCCTTGACTAGTTTCCATCCATTGCTTCTTGTCCTGCTTTCAGGTGCTTTGGAGAATACCTTGACTCCCTCTTCTTTGTGGCAGCCCCTGAGATATTGGAACACTGCTATCATGTCACCCCTCACCCTTCTCTTCGTTGAACTACACATACACAATTCCAGCAACCGTTCCCTATATGTTTTAGCCTCCAGTCCCCCAATCATCTTTGTTGCTCTTCTCTGTACCCTTTCTAGAGTCTCGACATCTGTTTTACATTGTGGTGACCAAAACTGGATGCAGTATTCCAGGTGTGGCCTTACCAAGGCATTGTAAAGTGGTATTAGTACTTCACGTGATCTTGATTCTATCCCTCTGTTAATGCAGCCAAGCACTGTGTTGGCTTTTTTGGCAGCTGCAGCACACTGCTGGCTCACATTAAAGTGATTGTCTACTAGGACTCCGAGATTCCTCTCACAGTTACTATTATTGAGCAAGGTACCACCTATACTATACCTGTGCATTTGATTTTTCCTGCCTAAATGTAGAACCTTACTTTTTTCACCATTGAATTTCATTTTGTTAGATAGCGCCCAGTGTTCAAGTCTGTCCAGATCCTCCTGTATTTTAAGCCTATCTTCTGCAGTATTGGCTATTCCTGCCAGCTTGGTGTCGTCTGCAAATTTAATGAGTTCCCCATCTATCCCCTCATCCAAATCGTGGATGAAGATGTTGAAGAGCACTGGGCCCAGAACAGAGCCCTGGGGCACCCCACTACACACTTCCCTCCATGTAGATGCAGTTCCATTGAGGACCACACAATGAGTAAAGCCATCAGCCAGCTACGAATCCATCTGGTGGTGATGCTATCTAACCCACATTTTTCTATCTTATCAAGTAGTAGGTTGTGATCTACTTTATCAAATGCCTTAGTGAAGTCCAAGTAAATTATATCTACAGCATTCCTCTGGTCCACTAATTTTGTCACTTGGTCAAAGAATGCAATAAGATTTGTCTGGCATGATCTGTTTTTGACAAACCCATGTTGACTTTTAGTGATGACTTTGTTTGCATCAAGGTGTTCGCTGATTTGTTGTTTGATTATCTTTTCCAGAATCTTCCCAGGTATTGAGGTCAGACTGATAAGTCTGTAGTTTCCTGAATCTATTTTTTTCCCTTTTTTGAAGATGGGAACTACATCAGCTCTCTTCCAGTCCTCTGGTAGTTCCCCAGTGCTCCAGGATCTTTGAAAAATATAGTTCAGTGGTTCTGAGATCACGTCTGCCAGTTCCTTGAGAACTTTGGGTTGTAATCTGTTATGTACTAAGCTTTTGGGAGTTTAATTACGTGTGCTGCTGGAGAACTAATGGTTCTCCAGCAACCCAGACAGGATGTCTCCAGTCCTGGCAACAGTTAAGATGGCGGGAATAATGGGTTCAATCTGATTGGTTGTTCAGAGCATGTGGACTATATATATTGTGCAACGTTACTGAAAAGCCCCACTACAGTTCAGTCTGACTTACAATAAAGCTATGATTCTTCTGTACTCATCTGCCTGGTGTCTTTCCTGCTCTTCAGAACCCACAACACAACAGTGGTGACGAGGGTGGGATCCTGCTTCACCTTAAAGAGCTGAACTCGCGAGGGGTCAGCTTTACGTGCTGGTGGAAAGCGGCATCTTTCCCCCACCTCTTCCTTGGCTGGCTAGCAAAATTACGCTAGTGGCCATTCATTCAGATGTACCTGTCTGAGCTCAAGAAGCAGGATCAGAAATGCAGGAATCTAGTCAAGATGCCAAAGGTCGGCAAATTAAGGGAGTTTGGCATTCGCCACCCAGAAGAATGGCTGTCGTATCTCTCTCAAGTCAAGAATTACTTAAGGGCAAACCAGATCGCTGAAGATGGGCTCAAAGCTGCAACGCTGCTATGTGTCTGTGGGCCAGCAATGTTCAACCTCGCAGAAAACCTGTTTGCCCCCATGCCAATTGAAGCAGAATCATATGCCGACCTCAAACAAAAACGTAATAGACATTTTAAGCCAAAAATATCAGAAATGGTGTGGAGATTCAAGTTTGACCAGAGGGTGCAACGTCCAGGAGAAACGGCATCAGAATACATCATAGGCCTACACCAGGCCGCACGTCTTTGCAGATTCTCAAACCTTGAAGAACGCCTGTGGCCACTGTTGAGTTTTCCAAATTTGCTGGCAAATTGAGTGTAGCACTTTTACTGCATCGTCTTTTAAGATTTTGAATAGCTTAGCTGGAATACTGTCACCTCCACTAGCTTTGTTGTTGCTCAGCTTTCCTAAGGCCCACTTCACTTCACATTCTAGGATGTCTGGCTCGAGGTCATTGACTACCTCATTGTGGTTATCAGGGATGTTAATGTCAATGTTGCAAACATTGACATGATTTTGCACTGACAATATAAGAGACAGCCTTTTGTTTAAACTGCTTCGCTTTGAATCTTGAAGGGAGGCAATTTTCTAACGACTATTTTGAGAAGATTAGGAAAGCCCACGTACAGAATGGGAGGTGAGACCTCATATGTAAAACTAATTGGATAATGTGATTTATGACATGTAGATAAGGGTGGGGATTGTGTGTGTGTTACGATGGGTTTGAGGGGAGGAAATTTCAGATTCTGGCATCCCTCTATGAGTGCCAATTTTTCATTTCATTATTAAGACTTTTTAGATAAATAATATGCCTGCAATTTGTTTGAATTGTCTCATTTATTGGAACCATGACATCATGCCAGGATCTAGTTTCTTCCAAAGGGGTGTCCTGAACCCCCGCCACTGTAAGAGAGATAAGCTGGCAAAGATTCAGGGAAGAATCCTCAGGATGGAAAGGGAAAGCCTGGCTACTGGCGAAACTTCTGAAGAGGAAATAATAGATAGTTTTCTGTGGGAAGATGAATTTGGGCTGATCTCCAAACCTCAGAAGATAATTGAGCTTCTCCGGTCATCAGGCTGGAACCACTCCAGTGGAGACTACAGAAGCCAACTGCTACAAGAGGCCCCAGAAGTAGAATGTGGGGGAGATGCCAGATCATCTGAGAATCTGGGTGAGTGGAAAATCCTGTCTGCAGATCAGACTGCCTGCCAGGCCCAGGAGTCCTCTGCCAAGCCCTCCAGACTGTCAAGCCCTTCGGGCTCGACAATTCATGCAGGGGTCCTGTCCACGCCCGCAGCTCCAGCGCCAGCAGCAGAACAGCCGCGCGAGTCAGCTGGGAGCCTCTCCACACCCGCGGCTCCCCTGGCAACAGCAGGGCGGCCACGCGAGTCAGCTGGAAGCCTCTCCTCTTCCTGCAGCTATTCCCGCGGAGCCATCGGGTCGGCCTGCGGGCGTGCGGGCGGGCAGCCGCCTCCTCCCCCAAGACTTCTCAGCTGCCTGCTCCATGGCGGCGGCGTTGGGCGGCCTGCAGCCACACCCGGGTGACGGGGGCTGGGGGGGTCGCGGCGCGGGGCGAAAGGCTGGTGGGAGGGGGCGGTTCCGAGGCTCCAGGTCAGGGGGTAGGGGGGATTTTGAGTTGCACCTACCTGTGCGCTGTTTGGTCCGTAGGGCCAGGGGGAAAACCACGGTGTGGGGAATTGGGGAAAGGGGTGGGGTTTTACGCAGGCTTGGGCGGATGCTGGTCTGCTCGGGGAAGGGCGGAGCTGATTGGCCAAGGATTGAAGAGTGCATTGGGGGTGGGCAACTCCCAACGCTGACTTTGTTTCGCATGGACTTTCTGAAGTAAAGAAAACTCCTGCCGTCAACCGTTCCACGTTGTTGTTGTTTGATCTTTGTTGCTGGGGACGTGGACGGGTTTTGACACAGACCCATAGAGACAGAGGACCCCAGCCTGGGGCCTCTGCAGCAATAGGAGCTTGGGAAAGGCCAACAACCTCTGAGCTTGCCCCAGCTGATAGAAGCCTTGCAACAGCTGGGGGTGGTGCAGAAGCCTGGAGATCAGGAGCTGGTGGGAGGACAACAGCAAGGGTGGCAGCAGCAGGACCCAAAGGTGCAACCCCTGAACATACAGCAGGACCAGTGGGGCCAGCAGCAGTGTCGGCCCTGGCAGCCATTAAATCAACAACCAGAGTGGGGCCAGCAGCAACTGGAGAAACAACAACAGCAGTGGGGGCCCCAGCAACCATTGAACCAACAACCAGGGTGGGGCCAGCAGAAATGGGGGCCCCAGCAACCAATGATGAGCCCACCCTTCAGAGAAGGCCCTTGAATTGGATGACCGCCACCTTTTCCTCTTGGGGCTGAGGGAAAGATTTGAGGACCCATCCATTACCCTCAAAGCGGAAGAACAAATACATAAGATAAAGCAAGCTGACCAGCCTGCCCTAAAGTATGTGCAGGAGTTTCAAAAGCTGGCTGGTCAGATAGAGAGATGGGCTGAGCACTCCATAATTCATCTTTTCAGAGAAGGGTTAGACAACCACCATTTTCTGGCATGTATATACCGAGCTGTACCTGACCAACTACATGAATGGTACCAGGCAGTGGTGAAATTAGATGTTCAGCTCGCCCGCTATAAGAAGTTCCTACCTGAACCCTAGCCAAGGTCAGAACAACCTGAATGACAATCATCCCCACGAACATTTCCTACTACTGTGATGGCTGAAAGACCCAAGCCACCTGTAGACCCGGCAATTAAGTGTTTCCGATGCTGACAGCAGTGACATTGAGCAGTGAAATGCCTGGTCCCCTTCCCCCAACAGCATAAAAGACCAGGACCACCAGTGAGAAAGAGACCTGCACAGCGGCTAGAGGGAGAGAAATCCAACCGGATGACAGAGGAACCTGTTGTCCAGGTCACATCCCCCACACAGGAGGACGCCGGAACTCAAACTGGATCCACCCCCATTCTACCCTCTTTCCACAACAATGACGAAGGGGAGAATGACCCGATGGTGAGTCGACACATCCTGCTGTTTTTATTGCCTGCTAAACTCATAATCCCTAAGTCAGGGGCACAAGTAGACCTGAAAGTGCTAGTCGATACTGGCTGCTCCCGATGCATCATTAGCCTGTCATGTGCCTTGAGACTAGGCATACGGGCTAAGCCACTCTCCAAACCTGTGAGGTTTGAGCAAACCTATGGCTCCCTAATGGGAAGGACTTTAGTCACACAGTTAACGGAGCCCTTCCACCTGGAAATAGGCGAGCACTGGGAGTTTATTCACTTCCTAGTAGCTCCAAAGATGTCTGAGACTGTGATCCTAGGACTAGCCTGGGTAGACAAATGGAAGCCATTTATCTGGTGGGAAAAAGGAATGAGAACTGTGAGATTGCCCATAGGGCCCGATCCCCCCATTGATTCAACAGATGTCACATGGGATTTTAGCCCACCCAATGAGCAAGCGCACATGGCTGCCTTATGGCCACCTGGCAAGCGGCTCATCCCCAGCGAGTACCAGGACCTAGTGGAGGTATTTAGTGAGAAAGAATGCAATACCTTGCCTCCTCACCATCCTGATGATTGTTCCATTGAACTGTTACCAGGGGCCAAACTCCCCTGACCAAGAATGTATGCTATGTCCCCCCTTGAAATGGAGGAGATGCAGCGGTATGTGGATACTGTGGGAGCCCCTGTGTTGTTCAAAGAGAAAAAACATGGGTCTCCTCATCTCTGCGTTGACTATAAAGGCCTGAACACTGTGAGTGTGGAAAACAAATACCCTCTCCCCCTCCTGAAAGACTTACTAACCCACCTGGTGAAGAGGAGAGTCTTCACCAAGTTAGACCTGAGAGAAGCATTTTACTGGGTAAGAATAAAGGAGGGGGATGAGTGGAAAACGGCCTTCAACTGCCCCTTGGGAAGCTACCAATTCAAAGTCTTGCCATTTGGACTGCAGGGGGGCCGAGCCGTATTTATGCAGTTGATTAATGTAGTCCTACATGAACATTTATACAAAGGGGTTCTGGTGTATCTTGATGACATTCTGATATACAGTACGAATATGACTGATCACATAAAAATGGTCAGAGAAGTGTTAAACTATTGAATGCCAAACTTTATGTCAAATTGTCGAAATGTGAATTTCACCAAACCTGATTAGATTATCTTGGCTATAGAATTTCCAACGAGGGCACAGAAATGGACCCAGCCAAAGTGAAAACTATAATTGAAAGGCAGCCCCCAAAGACTCGCAAACAGGTTCAGAGCTTCCTAGGGTTTGCCAATTTCTACCGTCAATTCATTCCCTCTTGTGCCGAGATTGCTCTACCCCTTACAGAACTTCGCAAAACGGGCAAGGGAGGGGGAAAACCATGACCTGGCCAACCACTAGCATGGACTTTGAGTTGTGAGAAAGCTTTTGAAGGTTTAAAAAGACTATTTGCGGCTGAACCAGTCCTAAAGCACCCCTGCCCTGGGGAGCCCTTTGTAATTCAAGCAGATGCCAGCAACATGGCAGTTGGAGCTGTGTTACTACAAAAGAATAAGAGTGGAATCCTACAACCTTGTGCCTACACCTTTAAGAAATTCACGGAAGGTGAGAAGAGATGGACAGTCTGGGAGAAGGAGGCCTTCACAATTAGGTGGAGGCTATTAAACTGGCAACACTGTTTAGAAGGGAGCAAGGTGCCTTTTCCCCTTCATGGATTACTGCCTTGTTGTGGCGAAGGGGCTTGCGTAATTCAATGAAGCTATGAGATATGGTGTGCAGGGCCACCCAAGACAGAAAGGTCATAGCAGATTGTTTTTATATAATTTAACATTTGAGGGTGTTAAGTATACCCCCAAATATTTAACCCTTTCAACAATTTCAAATCCAGTTAAGCTTTCTAAAGCTACCTTTTGTAAAACTGTCATATTTTTAGATAACATTTTAGTTTTTTGTATATTAACCTTAAATCCAGAAACTTTCCCATATTGCGATATTAACTCCATCAATTCCATAACAGAATTTTCTGGGTGTGTCAACGTAATAACCAGATCATCCGCAAACGCCCTCAATCTGTAATCCTGATCTCTTATTTGAATTCCCTTAATTGTTTCCGAATTCCGTATTTTAATCAGTAATATCTCCAACGTTAAGACAAATAATAAAGGTGATAACGGGCAACCCTGCCTCGTACCCTTTTCAATATTACACACTTCAGTCAAACTATTATTAACTATTAATCGAGCTGTTTGCTTTTGATATAATGCCCTGATTGGTTGTAAAAATTCATCCCCAAAATTCATTTTATCTAATACTTTCAGCAAAAATTTCCAATCCAATTGATCAAAGGCTTTTTCAGCATCCAAAAAGATCAATGCTGCAGAGATCTGGTTATTCCTTTCCAAAAATTCCAACAAATCAACAAATCAAAGTGCAAAAAGAATTGGATAGTTGGAAAAAATTGCAATTGTCATTATTGGGAAGAATTGCAGCAGTAAAAATGAATGTATTGCCAAAATTTTTATTTTTGTTTCAAATGATACCCATTCTTAAAAAGGATTCAAATTTGGAGGAATGGCAGAAGGGTATTAATAAATTCGTTTGGGCAGGGAAAAGGCCACGGGTTAAATTTAAAATTATGCAGGATACGCGTGAAAGAGGTGGTCTAAAAATGCCCAATCTTAAATTATATTATGAAGCTGCTGCATTATCAGCTATAAGTGATTGGATTAATTTGACACAGGGGAGATTATTAAATCTTGAAGGGCATGATTTGTTATTGGGTTGGCATGCATATTTATTGTATGATAAGAAGGTAGACAATGTGTTTAAAATGCATATTTTGAGGTATGCTCTGTTGCGAGTTTGGAAAAAGCATAGACAAAAGTTAAATTACAAGATACCTTTATGGGCAATACCCAAGCACGCAATAGAGAACATAAATGTTGGATTTAAACATGATGTGACTACATATAAGGAAATTTTGAGTTTGGAGAGGAATGTATGGTGTTTGAAGTCATATAATCTTTTACGAGAAAAAAAGATTGTACAAACTTGGTTTCAATATGGACAATTACAAGCCAGGTGGAAAGAGGATCAGAAAATTGGATTTTTAATGGATGATGAAAACTTGGTAAAGCAAATTAGAAATCAGGGACCAGCACATATCAAACGGATATATCTTGCATTGATAGAGATTGATTCAGAAACAGAAATTGTTAAGGATTGTATGATAAAATGGGCACAGAATATTCACGAAGTTATTACAATGGACACTTGGGAAAAGATCTGGGTTAGAAATGTGAAATTTACGCAAGCCCAAAACTTAAGAGAGAATTTTTATAAAATGTTTTATAGGTGGCATTTAGATCCTAAAAAGTTAGCAAGTATGTATCCGAATTATCAGCCTAAATGTTGGAGATGTGGCGGTGAAGATGCAACGTACTTTCATATATGGTGGACTTGTAAATTACTGGGCATTATTACTGATACTACTGTGCTGGACATTAATTTGATGTTGAACTTAATTACGGCAGCGAGACTTTTAATAGGGCAATATTGGAAGAAGGAAGAATTGCCGACTATAGAGGAATGGACTTTAAAAGTTTCCAACCTGGCGGAAATGGCGAAGATTTCAGCATATTTGAAAGACCATTCGCAACAACGATATATTGTGGAGTGGAAGAAATGGATTGATTACATCCAGAATAAATACCGGACTAAAAAGTTTCATCTAGCATTTGAATAAGTATATTGCTTGTAGTCAACATATAAGAGCTAAAGTGCGAGAGACTTAATAGTTTATTGTTAGTAGTATATGGGAGTTTATGATTGTTTACTTTATTTTTATACCTTGTATCCAGCTCTGGGAAGTCGGGGGGGGGATGGGGGGAAGGGAAGGGGAGGGTGAGAGGGTGGGATAGGGTTGGGAAGGGAGGGAAGGGTTGGGGGAAGGGATGTAATAAATAAAATGTATTGAAAAACTTTTTAATAAAAAAAAAAAAAGAAAGGTCATAGCAGAGAGTTCTGACAAAACATGATCCACTGGAGAAGGAAATGGCAACCCACTCCAGCATCATTGCCATGAAAACCCTATGGACAGTACCAAAAGGCAAAATGATATGACGCTGGAAGATGAGCCCCTCAGGTCAGAAGACATCCAATATGCTACTGGGGAAGAGCAGAGGGCTAGTACTAGTACCACCAGAAAGAATGAAGCGACTGGGCCAAAGCCGAAAGGACGCTCAGCTGTGGATGTGTCTGGTGGTGAAAGGAAAGTCCGATGCTGTAAAGATTTTTTCTCCATAGGAACCTGGAATGTAAGATCCATGAATCAAGGAAAGCTGGACGTGGTCAAACTAGAGATGACAAGATTGAACATCGACAACTAAAATGGACAGGAATGGGTGAATTTAATTCAGATGACCATCAG
>JAKJMR010006644.1:0-13517 GCA_024449315.1 Daboia siamensis | reverse complement strand
CTAAAGCTTTTTTTGATTTGAAGGAAGATCTGGAATTAAGAGATGTACGGCGGGAAAGGAATATGAGAGACAGAGATTTTACTTTTTTTTCGGATAGACATAAATCTTTTTCTAGGATTGACTTTATTTTGATTACTACAGATCTTTTTTCTTGGGTTAAGAATGTCAAGATTTTCCCTAGGACAATGTCTGATCATAGTCCTGTTTGGTTGGAGTTTTTTGCTGAAGATGGTAATAGAAGATCCTGGAGGCTGAATGAGAACTTATTTAAAAATGAGTTGTTCTTGCAGAAATGTAGAGAACATGTGAAAGAATTTTTTGTTACAAATATGCATAAAGGTACATCGATGGGAATGGTTTGGGATGCTAGTAAAGCTTATATGAGAGGGGTTTTGATTTATATGAATAACGCCTACAGGCGTAAGCAAACACAAAAACGTTTAGATCTTGAGGAAGAGATTAAATCTAAGGAGAAAAACCTTATTTTGAATCCATTGGATAATAACTTAAGGATTTCAATACACTTATTGAAAGAACAATTTAGCATGCTACTGGCTGATCAAGTAGCAACCAACTTGCATTATGCTAAACATAATACTTTTTGTAACGCTAACAAGCCTGGCAGATGGTTGGCTTACCAATTAAGGAAGAAACAGAAATCACGTACTATAGATAAAATAGAATATAAAGGAAAAGAAGTTTATCAACAAAATTTGATTAAGAGGAGTTTTTTAGATTTTTATTCAAAATTATATTCTAAAGAAAACATACAAGCTTTAGATATAGACAAGTATTTACAGGAAGCGCATTTTCCGAGACTTTCAAAAGAACAACAACTTGAGATGAACTGCCCAATAACATCAGAAGAAATTTCTTTAGCTATTAAACAGTTGAAATTGGGCAAGGCTCCGGGAACAGATGGATTAACAGCAATTTACTATAAAATGTTGCTGGTTGAAATGATTGAACCCTTAAAGATTTTGTTTAATGAAATTCAGACTGGATCTGCAGTTCCTCCATCATGGAGGACAGCTTTTGTATCATTGATTCCAAAAGAAGATCAAGACCTTACTCAACCTAAAAATTACAGACCTATATCGCTTTTGAATACAGATTATAAGATTTTTGCTAAAGTATTGGCTAATAGATTAATGCAAGTTATGAAACAAATGATTCATAGTGATCAATCGGGATTTATATCCGGGAGGTATATGAAATATAATGTAAGACAAATTGTAAACTTGCTTGAATATTTGGATAAGAACAACCAAGTCCCCGCAGCATTGATATTTTTGGATGCAGAGAAAGCCTTTGACCAATTGAATTGGCAATTTTTATTGAGAGTTGTTGAGGAGATGATTTTTGGAGAAGGTTTCTCACATACTATTAAAGCTATATACCAACAACAAACTGCACAAATTATAATTAATGGGGGGCTAACAGAGACCTTTAAAATTGAAAAAGGTACAAGACAGGGATGCCCCCTATCACCATTATTGTTTGTTTTAACATTAGAGATTTTATTAATTAAAATTCGAGAGTCCTCTATGATAAAGGGAATTAAAATAAAACAGAATGATTATAGATTGAGAGCTTTTGCTGATGACTTGGTTGTGACAGTATCTCAACCGTTACAGTCGGTTATAGATTTTATGGAAATTATAACTCAGTATGGTAAGGTTTCTGGGTTTAAGGTGAATAGTAATAAGACTAAGATATTATCTAAGAATATATCTATGAGTGAAAGGGAAATGTTAATTAAATTAACAGGTTTTGAAATAGTAAAAAATGTTAAGTATTTGGGAGTGTATATTGCAGCTTCAAATGTAAAATTATATAAGAATAACTATGAAACACTATGGTTGAAGGTACAAAGGGATTTAAATAATTGGAAAAAATTACAATTATCCTTATTGGGAAGAATTGCAGTTGTTAAAATGAATGTTCTGCCAAAGTTTCTCTTTTTGTTTCAAATGATACCTATATTGAAAAAGGATGCCAACCTTGATCAATGGCAGAAAGGTATTAATAAATTTATTTGGGTGGGGAAAAAACCAAGAGTTAAATTTAAGATTTTACAAGATGCTAGGAAAAGAGGGGGACTTAAGGCGCCGAATTTGAAATTGTATTATGATGCGGTTGCCTTGACGTGGGTTAGTGATTGGCTTAATTTAACTAATAAGAGAATACTTCATCTTGAGGGTTGGGATTTGGTATATGGATGGCATGTATATTTGCTTTATGACAAGAAGGTGGATAGGGCTTTTAAATCTCATATTCTTAGAAGTGCCTTGTTGCGTGTCTGGGAAAAGTATTATTATAAGTTAAATTATAAAATACCGATTTGGGGAATTCCTGGACACGCGATAGAGGGCGTATCTATGGGAGTGAGTTTGGATATGGTCTCCTATAAGGAATTACTTAGATTGGAAGGGAATGATTGGCAACTTAAATCATTAGAGGAGTTAAGACAAGAAAAAATAAGTTACTCTTGGTTTCAATATACCCAATTGAAAGCTAGGTGGAAGTTAGATCAAAAGGTTGGCATCACAATTACAGATCAAAATTTAGTAAAACAAATTAGAGACTTAAATTGTGCACATATAAAGAGGATATATAATGTTTTAATTGAATTGTACTTGGAAACGGAATTAGTTAAAGATTGTATGATAGAGTGGGCACAAAATATTCAGGAACCAATTTCGCTGGATACTTGGGAGATAATTTGGGTCAGAAATGTTAAATTTACTCAGGCTCAAAACTTAAGAGAAAATTTTTATAAAATGTTTTATAGATGGCATTTGGATCCCAAGAAGTTGTCTAATATGTATCCTAACTGGCAGTCTAAATGTTGGAGATGTGGTAGTTTAGAAGCCACCTATTTTCATATGTGGTGGACTTGTAGAAATATAAAAGCTTTTTGGATTAAAATTTGGTGGAACATTCAAAAGATTTTTAAGAGGAAGATAAAGTTTTCTCCGCAATTGTTTTTATTGGGTATTGTTGTAGATTGTGATGTTAAAGAAACTAATTTGATGTTGAATATGATAACAGCAGCACGGTTACTGGTGGGACAATATTGGAAGAAGGATAGTTTGCCTACTATAGAAGAATGGGTGTTTAAAGTTTCGAATCTTGCAGAAATGTCTAAGATTTCTGCTTATTTGAAAGATCATTCACAGGAAAGATATATTTCAGTTTGGAGGAGATGGATAGATTATATTCAGAATAAATATGGGACTAAAAAGTTCCATTTAGCTTATGAGTAGATTTTAGAGGGATATTGTTATCTTAGTGTTAGTACTTTGTATGTATCTATGTTAAAGGGGAGTTAAAGCACATTATGAATTTGGTTAATTGTATATTATGGATAAGGGACGTGGTGGCTCAGTGGGTTAGGACGCTGAGCTTGTCGATCAGAAGGTCGGCAGTTTGGCTGGTCGAATCCCGAGTGCCACGTAGCAGAGTGAGCGCCTGTTACTCATCCCAGCTTCTGCCAACCTAGCAGTTCGAAAGCACGTAAAAATGCAAGTAGAAAAATAAGGACTACTACGGTGGGAAGGTAACAGCGTTCTGTGCACCTTTGGCGCATAGTCATGCCGGCCACATGACCACGGAGACGTCCTTGGACAAGCGCTGGCTCTTTGGCTTTGAAACGGAGATGAGCACCGGCCCCTAGAGTTGGAAACAACTAGCACGCATGTGCGGGGGAACCTTTACCTTTACCTATATTATGTATAATTTTTAATTAAAAAAAGAATAATAAAAACTGTAATCCTGTATTTAGCTCTGGGAAGTGGGGGGGGGGGAAGTGGGGTGGTTTGGGTTGGGGGGGATTTGGGGATATATTGTAAAATCTTGTTTCTGTAAAACTCTTTAATAAAAAAAAATGTTCCTTCAAATTGCAGTTTGATGTCAATTCCACAAGTGCTTCTTGCTCTTGAGAGGAAAGGTCAGAGTTTACAGCATTATCCATAAGGAAGGGCAATGCAACCCAACGAATTCCAATATCACATCCTCTTGACATGAATGGAAAATACAACGCAAACTCGGTGTGCAATTTTTCCAAGTGATTTTTGATGGCAGTTTCAATGTCTTCAGTGTCAACAGAATTTAGTTCAATAAAACTGGATGTCAACGCTGTGACAAACCGAACTGAAGCCATTTTCATGTCTTCATTGCCACATTTTAGTTGAGATTTTAGATGAAGGAAAAACGGAGCGGGGGGGGTGTAGTTCTCAGTTAGCCAAAACAATTCCTATGTGTGAGAACCAAGGTCAGTGCTGATAACATTTTGGCGGGCTGAAGAGCTGGGAGGAGCGCCTGCGTTTTGCAACAATTGGTGAATGTGATTTATGACAGCAATTTGGGGTGGGAATTGCAATAGTAACTTTGTAACCGGGGGGGGGGGGGCGGGATTTTTAGTCTTGGGTTCACCTATGTATGTGCCGATATTTTGTTTCCTAATAAAATGTATCTTTAAGGAAAAATTTTTTGCCTTGAAGTTCTTTTAAATCATTTCATCTATCAGAACCATGACATTAACCCAAGACTCACATTTAAATTAAATTCACAAGGTCCTGAGCTCTGGTTACCTACCCAGAGCTGTGGGGAGGACAACAAAGACTCAGGGAAGACCCATTATAGAGAAAAAGGAGGAACCTGTCACCGGCACCATAACCACAGTGACTACATCAGTGGATGGAACGCAGGCCATAGCCCCAATAGAGAGTGTGGTGTCGGTAGCTCCAGCAGTAGCCGCACCGGCGGCGAGTACACCAGCAGCGAGCGCACTGGTGGTGGGCGCAAGGCCATAGGAACGTGAAATCCAGTGGGAACACATCTGGTCATCAGAATGGACCCTGCCTAGCGGAGATTCTTGGCATTCAGAGGCGACCCAGCCAAAAGAGAGTTCTGCAAAGGCTGCTGAGGCCGAATTTCCACTGACTGCCACCCGCAGGTTACGATCTCCTGAACAGAGAGGCGCTAAACGTGCAGCACCTTGGGATGAGTCAGGTGAGTGGAAATACCTGACAGCCATTCGGAGCCAGTCAGTTGAACGTTTGAGAGAGAGGTTTGAGGGGCTGGATGTGGGAGGCAAGGAGCAGATCACCCATCAGTTACTCTCCAGTGAGCGAGATGACAGACGTCCCCAAGACCATCCCCATTCCAGAAGAAGCCCCAGTCCCATAGCCAGAGCTAGAGCCATCTCCCCATGACTGAAACCACTGGCTTTAACTTCGAGTCCAGTGCGAGGCTGAAGCCCAGATCGCCATCAGCACCACGTTAGCCCCGGCTGTTGTCGGCACCCACTAAGCCTGATCACCATTGATGTTATGACAACCTCGATCATCGTAAGTGGTATGTTAGCCCTGAACGGCACCATCACTACATGAGTCCTGACCGGTACCAACGCAGAGCAAGCCCTGACTGCCACTGATAAACTGATAGCCCTGACAGATCCCTGCAACAGGCTAGCCCAGATCGCTATTGGGTCCAGTCCAGACCGTCATCATTACAGAGTTAGTCTTCAGCCACACCCTCAACAACTCAGTCCCGACCACCAGTCCAGGACCCCTGCCAAGGGTTGATCTGTCAGAAAGGTTCCAAAGAGATCAATTGCAGCAGCTCCTCCCTTCAAACCTACGTTTGATAGTGACCCTGAGAAGTTAACTTTCTTTTAGAACCAAGTGCACTCTCACATGAATAGAAATGTTAATGCCTATCCCGACCATGCCTCCATGGTCGATGTGATAGCAGTGAACCTAGAGGGGGAGGCAGCAGAATGGCTTAACAGCTTGTACAATGAGCAAGCACCTGAGCTTTGGGACTACAATCTATTCATCCAAGGGTTAAAAAACAGATTCGAGGACGGATCCATAGCTTTACAGGCTGAAACAGATATTCATAAAGTAAAGCAGAGAGGTCAACCAGCGAAGAAATATGTCCATGAATTCCAAAGAGTGGCTGGCAGAATTGAGAGGTGCCCTGAACGATCCCTGGTTCATACTTCAAGGATGGTCTGAAAGACGGAATGGAGTCTTGCACACCATGAAAGAGGATTCTGGTCTGAGCAGGTCGTATTGAGGCGAAGCCATGTTGACTGCTAATTATTTGTCAATAAGCTGTGGAGTTCCTCTATCAATGATACTCCATATGCTGTACTATATGGGACAAAGCCATCTAGCACATTTAAGGGTGTTTGGAAGCAATGCATGGGTGTATATTCCAAAGGCAATCAAGACAAAAGGGCAACCAAAGGCTAGAAAGCTCAAGTTTATGGGCTATGAGCCTGGCTCAAAGAGCTATCGCTTTAGAGATGGAAGCAGAAGTATAGTAATTTCCAAATTTGTTAGCTTTGCAGAGCAGAATTGGGGCAGAATTGATGCCAATTCGAGGGTTTATCCATTTAATGATGGTGACTCACTTAGTGATGGTGTCAGCATTCAGGGAGGAGAAGCTGAAAATGAACAAGAAAAGGAGTCAGAAGAAGATGGTGACTCTGATGTGAAGCAGGAAAGGGTTGACAGTCAAGAGCAGTCAATCCCATGCAGGTCAGAGCGATGGAACAAGGAGATTCCACCTGACAGGTATTCTGCTGGGAAAGTAAAGGTGTGTAATGTGTGTGTCAACACTGCTAACATTGGATGTTATTGCTTTGACAACATGGAGATGCAGCCATTTTCCTTTAAATATTTTACTCTTAGAATTAGAGTTAGAATTAGATGATATTGGGGGGAGGAATGTGCATGGGAGTTAGTTAGACACAGGGCTTTTTTTCCCATAGAACGCTCAGAACGGTGTTCTGGCACCTTTTTTTTCACAAAAAAAGGGGGGGGGGAAGCTGAAGGAAACTGTTCCAGAGAGCCAAATTCTCCTCAGGCAGCCAGATTGCAGAGCAGCAGAATGCATCTCAGCGACGGGCCTTCAGATGGCTCAAACAGAAGGAAATGTGATCCATACAGGCTAATTTAAAAGTGGGAGGGTAAAGAAGGGCCGAGTGTGAACAGGTTGCCTAGCAACCTGTTTAAACAGTCTCTGTAACTTTCAGCTCCTGGTGCCTTGCCTTTTTTAAGCTGGGAAATTGAAAAAAAGGCTAAAAAGGAGGCAATAGAGTGCTATCAAGGAAAATACATAGATATAGCCAGCAGACGTTTAGGGAAGCTTTATTTTTCATACACTGTTCAAATTTTGTTTTAATGCCATGGTGATACACATTCAAATGTAGTCTTGTTTTTAATCCCAAAGCATCTGTTTGTTAAATACTGTACTGTATAACTGTTGCAGCAAGTCTGCAACATGTACTCGTTGTCAGAGGTTCCCTGTTGATGTTGTCCTGGGTTCCTGCAGGAACGAGTCTCAGCCCTCGCTGAGACAATTTAGGGGGTCCTCGCAAGGACGAAAGAAGCCAAATAAAAACAAACACCACACCAGAAGTTTCTCAAGATGAGAGAGCACGAAGTGCCCGGGGTGATGTTGTGTCCCCAGAACAGATCGCAACAGTCTCTTTTATTAGGCAGTTTTAAAAGGGAGGGGTAACTACAGCAAAAAGAGATAGCATATAGAAAAATACCAAACAGCGTGAGTCAGAGCATACGTGTTAACAAAACACCACCTGATTTACAGGAAATCATACACTTCAGCAGAATAAAAACCTAATCTCAGGGAAAACAAAACTTAACTTGAGGAGCAATGGAATTTGGGTACTAATTGGGTACTATAAATCATGTCTATCCTAACTTAGAAAAAGTAAAACTTAACTTGAGGAACAAAGCAATTAAATACTAATTGGGTACTATGAATCATGTCTGTCAGGTACCAGACACCATGCAGCACGGGAAAGGGTCAAGGCAAGGTCTCACGGCTGTGAGGCCCAAAGAAAAACCTGAACCAAGGATATATCCATATGTCCTCTGTTTTTATTTTTTAAGATGGTTAATATCCTTCTAAAGCCATGACATCCCCAGTGGATCCCCCCTCTGGGAGAACCCGCAGGGAGCCAGTACGCTTTTCCAAAGGAATAGTTTCTGATTCAGAGTCTTCATCAGCCACAGAGGCTAATTCTAAAAGAGGTTGTTTATATTCATTTTCAACAGTGTGCTTTAGCAAGAGGACATCATCTCCAATACTGTTTAGTCGTTGTTTCAAAAATGCTAAAACTCTCCCCATGACACATGGGCCAATTGTACATGCAAGGAGCAACAAAATCAGAGGACCGGCTAGGGCCGAGAGGAGGGTGGTCAACCAGGGAGAGAAATTGAACATTTCCTGGTACCATGTGTGGGATTGGGAATGCTCTCTTTCTCTATCTTTTAATCGGGATGTTAATTCTGCCATGGAGTCAAGCACAATGCCCGAATTGTCGGTATAAAAACAACATTCCTCTTTCAAGGCGACACACAGACCGCCCTGTTTTAGGAATAGCAAGTCCAAGCCCCTCCTATTTTGTAGAACAACTTCGGAAAGAGAGGTGAGGGAATTTTGGAGGGCAACCATAGATTGCTCAATGCGTTTGAGGTCATCATCTATTTCAGCACTGAGCCTGCGGATGTTTTTGTCAGCCACAACCATTCCTGCGATGCCTGTTGACGCACCAGCGGCTCCTAGGCCCAGGAGAAGGGCCAAGGTCATGGTAGTAACCATTTCCCGTTTGGTTCGTGGAAAGTACTGGGGTGTTTCCATGCGAGAAAGGAACTCATTGTTGGAAAAAACAGACATTTAAGGGAGAAGATAAACCTGAATGCAAAAAGCTCTCTCTGTGTGTAAACTGTTTCCACTGACACACGCAGTAGCACCCGTAGAGCAGGCCCAAATAGAGCCATTGGAAGGAATAAAAAACTGACCGTTGAAACGTTTGAAAAGATTTGCAGTTGATAGAGTAGTGTACATTATAGCCCACCCTCCACTGTCAAATCCTAGCCTTTCTTTGGATAAGTATGTTGTGCAGGAAGTATAGGCATCCGAGGAGGCATTGATACAAAAGTGAGAAAAGTTAGAGGGTACATACCCAAGGCAACAACCTTGACCTTCAATTGAGGATACCGTTATAGAAGAGGTAGACCACCTGCAAGCGGCATCTGAGGTGCTATTGGCAAAAGGTAAGGCGGAACCTATGGCCTCATAAAAAGGGGGTTGAGAAGACATACACAGCCAACACCTACTATCATTGTTAGGAAAAGCACGGGCTGCCCCAAGGGCATCATGCGCAGAGGAGACCAAGGACACCAATGGATTGTTTCTTTTAGCCAAGGGCTGTAAAAAGGGCAAAGTGACTTGTTTGTTTGGGCCCACAGGTGGGGATGTTGCTAAGGACATGGTTAGACAGATTATGAATATATTACCTGGATGACTGGTTCTGGAATTATCGTTCGACCTTCCCCCCCATCTTTTCCCTTTAAACCATTCAGTAATCGGAAGACTCCTTCCGTGAGATGTAAAAGTAACAGTCATAGGATTAAGGCGAACGCCGCAGCAGGCCCAATTGGTGCAGGAATTCCAAGGCAAATTGTTATCAGGGCCTAGTATAGCTTTGATATAGTCAGTAGTATAGGGAGCAGTCCACCAAATCTTTCCGGTTGACACACATTGCCAGGACTTGCAGTACCAATCAGAGATGGTTCCACATTTATCTAGGTGGGAGAGATCAGTAAGATGTCCTGGGCAGATATACAGGCCTGGACCAATGTTCCAGACTGCCCGAGGGGAAGGATCACATTTTGTTTTATGTTTAAATCCATGGACGCCGACCAGCATTTCAGCAAAGTCAAAGTAAAGTGCAGGAAACCAGGGCCACAGAGTTCGATTAGAGATGGAATAAAGGATGTTTCCTTGGAAGTCCAAAATAGTCCAAGTATAATTTGCGGGACGATGCAGGTCCTGCTGTGTGCTGGAATAGGAGTGCCGCAAGCGGAGAACTGCAAAGGAAGAAACATGGGAAAAAGGCAAGGAGAGAAGGGAAACTTTCATATCAAAAGATCTTTCTTGCTTTGGGAAAAACAGGGAGCATACATAAGTGCCATAGTCTTCAGATGAAATGTTAAAAATTAACAGAGAAGTGGAACAGGGAGAGGATATAATGTAAGTATTGTTAGAGGGATGGATTGGATATCCATTCTTTAGCCATGTCCACTGAGCTGGAGGCAGCAAGGGATGGCGTTGTCTGCAAACAAGTTCCGCACGACCTCCAAGAGGGGTTTGCACTCTACAATGAGGAACTCTTATATAAGCACTTAGACGTTCAAGGAGAGTACATTTAGGAAGAGAGGAAGAGGCATTAGAGACAGAAGAGGCAAGAGAGATCAGGGATAGGATCAGGAGGATCTTCATCTTTCTTTTTCGGTTGATTGAGATGACAAGGGCGGACACAGCGAGCCGGGACCCACAAAACTCGATCAGGCAATTGAACTGCTGCGTAGCCTTTTCCCCAGGTGATCAATTGAGCTGGACCTTTCCAAGCTGGATCCGGAAGATGCCTATAATATACCAGAGGACGAGAAGAGGGGAGGGGAAGAGTGGAAAAATGTCTCGAGGCAGCAGTGGAGGCAGGAGATCCAGTTAGATTAAGAAAATTCAATGAATACAAGGAAACATTTAATACATTTTGCAACGCCGGGAGTGTCGGGGGGCTGATGCCTTTTGACCCCAAGTGTCTGTCCAAGGCCTGTTTAAGAGTCAAATTCGCTCTCTCTATAATGGCCTGGCCCTGGCTATTGAAAGGAATGCCGAATTTATGGATTATTGACCAGCGATAGCAAAATTGTGCAAAGGCAGAGCTCATATAAGCTGGTCCATTGTCAGTTTTTAGAGTTTTTGGACATCCCAACGTTACGAAAGTCCGAATACAATGATTAATAACTTGTTTTGCGGTTTCACCCCTTTGCAAGGTTGCCATGATGAAACCTGAATACGTATCAACGGAAACATGAATGAATTTCCAAGGGGCAAAGGATGGATATTGAGTTACATCCATTTGCCATGTCTCACAAGCACTAGTACCCCTGGGGTTGACCCCTTGTGGGATTGCAGATGCCTGTAAACTGCATGTTGGACATTGCTGAATTATGGCAGTGGCTTCTTGATGGGTAATACCAAACTGCTTGACAAGAGCCTTTTTGTTCTGATGAAAATAGTCATGGCTTTCTCCTGCTGTTAAGGTATACAGACAGGAGGACGGGTTGGTTTTACGTGCCTCATCTGCCATATGATTTCCTTCTGATAAAAATCCAAGAAGATGTTGATGACTTCTAATATGTGCTACAAACAGTAAATGATCAAGGAGATGTAACAAATCCTGGAGCTGTAAAAAAAGTCTCATTAAAGGGACAGGGGTTGAGGGAGAAATATAAGCATCGTATATACAAGAGACCAAATGTGAAACATACAAACTATCTGTAATAATGTTAAGGGGCTGATCGGGAAACATTGAAAGAGCAAGATTGAAGGCAGACAATTCTGCTTGTTGGGCAGAAGACTGAGCTGAAGTAGTACGAGTCTGCCAATTGTCCTGTCCTTTATTCTGCCATACACAGGCACCTATGGATTTTGAGCCATCTGTGAACACAGTGAGGGCATCTTTGATGGGAGAGGAACTTATAGGAGTTGAAAAAAGAATGGGAACAGTTTTTAAAATTTGTAATCGAGGATCTGGAGGAAGATGGCATGAGAGAATACCATTCCAATCCTCCAAGGCATGTTGCAATGCATCTGATGTTTGAAACAAAGATTCCCATTGACTTAATTTAAAAGGTACATACAGAGTACTGAATTCTATACCCATAAGAGCCCTAGTACGTCTCCTTCCTTTCTCCAAGAGAAGAGCCATTTGCAAAGCTTTGGTAGTAATTGAAGCCTTAGGAGTGTGTGCCAAATGTATCCATTCCAAAATATGCATTTTCTTTCCATCAGTCAATTGGAAAATGAAAGCAGTTAAAAGAGAAGGAGTAGGCAAAATAGCAAACAAGAGAGGCTCATTAGGCAAAGCTCTGTCGACCCATCTCTGGGTGAGAGCAGTATTAACCAAGGACAAAGCAGTCTTTTGATCTTGTGTTAGAACAACAGTGTCTGATGGATGTTTAAGGCCTATCAGAGCAGAAAAAAGAGGAGATAGAACATGAGTTGAAATTGACAGATAAGGTCTGGCCCAACTAAGGGTTCCCAGATATTGCTGGAGTTGAACAAGTGTAGTTTTTTCCGGGAGATGTAATGTAGGGAGAACAGGCGTGGCAGCAGATGCCATGAGTTTATGACCCAAATACTGCATAGGATACTGAGTTTGAATTTTGTCAGGAGCAACATGAAGACCAGATTGAGCCAAAATAGTATACAAAAAAGTAAGAGTTTGAGAAACAGTGCCTTTTGGACCATCTGCTGCAATTAAAATATCATCCATGTAATGATAAACCAAAAAGGTAGGATTTGCATCACAATAAGGCTGTAGGGCCCTATCAACATAATATTGGCACATTGTGGGAGAATTTATCATGCCTTGAGGAAGGGCCTTCCATTGATATCTAGTAGTAGGCCTTGAATTGTTAAATTGAGGAATGGTGAATGCAAAAAGAATTCTGTCAGCAGGAGCCAAAGGAATAGAAAAGAAACAATCCTTCAAATCTATTACTACCAAGTCATAATTGTGAGGAATTAAGTTTGGATTTGGAAGGCCACATTGTAGAGGTCCCATGGGCTGAATTATGGCATTAATTTTTCTCAAATCCTGCAGGAGGCGGTATTTCCCATTTTTTTTTTAATTACAAAGACAGGAGTATTATAAGGGCTAGTTGAAAATTCAAGATGTCCTTCCTGTAGTTGCTGAGCCACTAAGTTCTGCAGGATTATAACCTTTTCCTGTGACATAGGCCATTGATCCACCCACACAGGGATGGAAGATTTCAAAACAAGAGATAAAGGAGGAAAAGACATCGTATGAAATTAAGGGATAGTTAGAGTAGCATGAAGTTGAGACAAAAGATCCCGTCCCCACAAATTAGTATGCAAGGGCAGGATGAAAGGTCGAAGGAAAGCAGTGATAGAGGAGTGAGGGGTAGATGCAGTCAACCAAGATGTGCTAACCTTAGCAGCCTGAGCACCTCCCACACCTTGAACAGTAGAAGCGTCAGAAAGAGGCCAGGAGGAGGGCCATTCAGCTGTGCGAATCACTGAAACATCCGCGCCCGTGTCAATAAGACCTGAGAAGGTGCGGCCGTTGAGAAGAATGGAAATTATTGGCTTGGCGTTTTGCACAGGCTGTTGAAGAGCAAAGAGAGAAGGATTATCAGGTGGGGGCAAGAGAATTAGAGTAGCAACAACAGTTTCCGCCTTCAGAGAAAAGCAGCGATCACCGATCGCAGCCAAAGAGATGTTTTTTAAGGAGTCTGAATTATGCAAAAAAGGTGCAGCTATAACACCTTCAAGGGTAAGAGAGGAGTTAGGAAACAAAAGAACAGGAACATCTGGAGGGAGCGGAGCAAGAAGAGAGACCTTTAAAGGCATAGTGAAAACAGAACCAGGGTCATCATAAA
>JAKJMR010006622.1:0-14253 GCA_024449315.1 Daboia siamensis | reverse complement strand
AAGAAAAGGCTTTAATTTTGAATCCATCGGATGTGAAGATCAAAGAGACTATTAAGTTATTAAGAGGACAATTTGACAAGTTAATGGCTGACCAGGTGGCAACTAATTTACGGTTTGCAAGACATAATACTTTTTGCAATGCCAATAAACCAGGCAGATGGTTAGCTTATATGTTAAGAAAGAAGCAAAGGGCTTCTAATATAGACAAAATAGAACATAAGGGAAAGATTGTGTATCAACAGAATCTTATCAAGGAAACTTTTGTTGATTTTTTTTCTAAACTATATGCTAGTGACAAGATTAATGAAATGGACATTGACTTATATTTAAAAGACTTTAGCATTCCGGTTCTTACGCAAGAGCAAAAAGAAGAAATGAATCAGTTGATAACTGAGGAAGAAATATATTTGGCAATTAAACAGTTAAAAGTAGGTAAAGCGCCAGGCACCGATGGTTTGACTGCTGCGTATTATAAAAATTTACAGTTTGAGATGATAAAGCCATTAAAGGAACTATTTCAGACAATTCAAAAAGGGGGAGGAGTGCCTCCGTCTTAGAAAACTGCTTTTATTTCTTTAATTCCGAAAGAAGATCAGGATGTTACTCAAGCAAGAAATTATAGGCCAATATCACTTTTGAATACGGACTACAAGATATTTGCTAAGGTTTTAGCTAGTAGACTGATGAGGGTATTGCAACAGGTAATTCATGGTGATCAAACTGGGTTTATAAGTGGTAGACAAATGAAAAATAATGTGAGGCATATAGTTGATTTGTTAGAATTTTTGGAAAGGAATAACCAGATCTCTGCAGCATTGATCTTTTTGGATGCTGAAAAAGCCTTTGATCAATTGGATTGGAAATTTTTGCTGAAAGTATTAGATAAAATGAATTTTGGGGATGAATTTTTACAACCAATTAGGGCAATATATCAGAAGCAAACAGCTCGAATAATTGTTAATAACAGTTTGACTGAAATGTGTAATATTGAAAAGGGCACGAGGCAGGGTTGCCCGTTATCACCTTTGTTATTTGTGTTAACGTTGGAGATATTATTGATTAAAATACGGAATTCGGAAATAATTAAGGGAATTCAAATAAGAGATCAGGACTATAAATTGAGGGCGTTTGCAGATGATCTGGTTATTACTTTGACACATCCAGAAAATTCTGTTATGGAATTGATGGAGTTAATATCGCAATATGGGAAGTTTCTGGATTTAAGATTAACATACAAAAAACTAAAATCTTATCTAAAAATATGACAGCATTACAAAAGGTAGCTATAGAAAGCTTAACTGGATTTGAAATTGTTGAAAGGGTTAAATATTTGGGGGTATATTTAACACCCTCAAATGTTAAATTATATAAAAATAATTATGAAAAGTTATGGAATAAAGCGCAAAAAGAATTGGACAGTTGGAAAAAATTACAATTGTCATTATTGGGAAGAATTGCAGCAGTAAAAATGAATGTTCTGCCAAAATTTTTATTTTTGTTTCAAATGATACCCATTCTCAAAAAGGATTCAAATTTGGAGGAATGGCAGAAGGGTATTAATAAATTTGTCTGGGCAGGGAAAAGGCCACGGGTCAAATTTAAAATTATGCAGGATACACGTGAAAGAGGTGGTCTAAGAATGCCCAATTTTAAATTATATTATGAAGCTGCTGCATTATCAGCTATAAGTGATTGGATTAATTTGACACAGGGGAGACTATTGAACCTCGAAGGGCATGATTTGTTATTTGGTTGGCATGCATACTTATTGTATGACAAAAAGGTAGACAATGTGTTTAAAATGCATATTTTGAGGTATGCTTTGTTGCGAGTTTGGAAAAAGCACAGACAAAAGTTAAATTATAAGATACCGTTATGGGCAATACCCAAACACGCAATAGAGAATATAAATGTTGGATTTAAACATGATGTGACTACATATAAGGAAATTTTGAGTTTGGAGAGGAATGTGTGGTGTTTGAAGTCATATAATCTTCTACGAGAAAAAAAGATTGTACAAACTTGGTTTCAATATGGACAATTACAAGCCAGGTGGAAAGAGGACCAGAAGATTGGTTTTTTAATGAATGATGAAAATTTGGTAAAGCAAATTAGAAATCAGGGACCAGCGCATATCAAACGGATATATCTTGCATTGATAGAGATTGATTCAGAAACAGAAATTGTTAAGGACTGTATGATAAAATGGGCACAGAATATTCAGGAAGTTATCACAATGGACACTTGGGAAAAGATCTGGGTGAGAAATGTGAAATTTACGCAAGCTCAAAATTTAAGAGAGAATTTTTATAAAATGTTTTATAGGTGGCATTTAGATCCTAGAAAGTTAGCAAGTATGTATCCGAATTATCAGCCTAAATGTTGGAGATGTGGCGGTGAAGATGCAACGTACTTTCATATATGGTGGACTTGTAAAAAGATCAAAGCATTTTGGATTAAAATTTGGTGGAATATGCAAAAGATATTCAAGAAAAGGATAAAGTTTTGTCCGCAGTTGTTCTTACTGGGCATTATTACTGATACTACTGTGCTGGACATTAATTTGATGTTGAACTTAATTACGGCAGCGAGACTTTTAATAGGGCAATACTGGAAGAAGGAAGAACTGCCGACCATAGAGGAATGGACTTTAAAAGTTTCCAACCTGGCGGAAATGGCGAAGATTTCAGCATATTTGAAAGACCATTCACAACAACGATATGTTGTGGAGTGGAAGAAATGGATTGATTACATCCAGAATAAATACGGGACTAAAAAGTTTCATCTAGCATTTGAATAAGTATATTGCTTGTAGTCAATTTATAAGAGCTAAAGTGCGAGAGATTTAATAGTTTATTGTTGTTAGTTTATGGGAGTTTATGATTGGTTACTTTATTTTTATACCTTGTATCTAGCTCTGGGAAGTCCGGGGGGGGGAGAGGGGGGAAGGGGAGGGTGAGAGGGTGGGATAGGGTTGGGAAGGGTTGGGGGATGGGATGTAATGATTAAAATGTACTGAAAAACTTTTTAATAAAAAAAAAAAAAAAAAAAGATCACATACAAGCAAGCTAGAACAGATTAAAGAAAAGAAGCTGAAGAACAAGAAGACCAAAGAATACTTAATCAAGAAATACCACTTAGAAACAAGGAAGATCAAGGAAGCACTGGAATTAATAAAGCAGCAAATAACAGCTATAGCTAGGAAAATCAGTAGATACGAAGCTCGAATTGCAAATTATAGGCAGAACCTCCAATTTCAATCCAATCAGAAATGTTTCTACCAATCCATCAATGGAGAAACTGCAATGAGTCAGTACCTGACAAGGAAGAAACAGTGCAGTTCTGGAAGCAGATACGGGATAACCCAACGAAACACAACTAGGTTAAAAGAGATGGATGCAAATAAAACAGAAGTTGAAATGAAAGAACTAGCAATAACAACAAAAATGGTAGAAAAAAGAGCAAGGAAGATCAAAAATTGGTCAGCACCAGGTGAAGATGAACTGCATGGATTTTGGTTGAAACATCTAACTTATATACCCACTCATTACCAAGCAATTCAACAATATACTAAAAGGAGGAGAAATTGAAAAATGGCTAACAAGTGGGAAAACCTACCTAATAATGAAAAATTCAGTAAAAGGGGCAACACCAGGCAGCTACAGGCCAATTACCTGCTTACCAACAACTTTCAAATTGGTGTGGTAGCTGATGTAGTATAACAGTATCTAATTGAAAGCAATCTCTTTCCACTGGAACAGAAAGAAAACCGCTCCTTTAATAGAATTGGACTCGGAAACGGAATTGGTTAAAGATTGCATGGTAAAGTGGGCTCAAAATATTCAAGAACCGATCCCATTGGATGTTTGGGAGGTAATTTGGGTTAGAAATGTAAAATTTACTCAAGCCCAAAATTTAAGAGAAAATTTTTATAAAATGTTTTATAGATGGCATTTGGATCCTAAAAAGCTGTCTTGTATGTATTCTAATTTACAGCCCAAATGTTGGAGATGTGGTAGTTTGGATGCTACTTACTTATATTTGGTGGACTTATAGAAATATAAAAGCTTTTTGGATTAAAATTTGGTGGAACATTCAAAAGATTTTTAAGAGAAAGATAAAGTTTACCCCACAATTATTTTTATTGGGTGTTATTACAGATGTTGATACTATAGAAATTAACTTGATGTTGAATTTGATAACAGCTACGAGGTTATTGGTAGGGCAATATTGGAAGAAGGATTGCCTGCCTACTATAGAGGAATGGACGCTTAAAGTGTCAAATTTAGCAGAAATGGCTGGTTTCTGCTTACTTGAAGGATCATTCACAAGAAAGATACATTTCGGTTTGGAGAAGATGGATAGATTATATTCAGAAAAAATATGGGACCAAAAAGTTCCATTTAACTTATGAGTAAATTCTAGATTGTTAAGTCTTGTTATTATTATTATTATTATTAGTTATAATGATATATATATGTTATACGGTATTATTATTGTATTAGTATAAGTTGGATACTTTTACATTCTTTGTAATTATGTTATAGACGGGTTAAAGTGCATTATGTATTTGGTTATTTATATAGTTGGTTAATGTTAGTTAGATTATGATTATTTTATATTTGTAACCCTCTTCTTTGGGAAGTGGGGGAGGGGGACGGGGGTTTAGGGGTGGGTTGGGGATGGGATAATATTGTAACTTTTATAAAACTTTTCAATAAAAAAAAAGAAAGAAAATCACTCCAATAGCAGAGGAACAAAAGATTAACTCCTAATAGACAAAATGATCTTGGAAAACTGCAAGAAAAGGAAGACCAACCTGAATGTGGTATGGATTGACTATAAAAAGGCATTTGACTCTCTGCCACATTACTGGATAATCAAGTGCCTAGAAATAACAGGAGTCAGTAGAAACATCAGAAAATTTGTGCAAAGATCGATGGCACAATGGAAGACACAATTGCAGGTTAATGGTGAAAGACTGGGAGAGGTTAATATCGAGAGGAATATTTCTAGGAGATTCATTATCACCACTCTATTTGTTATTGCACTGTTTCCTCTGTCAACAATACTGAATAACTCAGGACATGGCTATCAAACATCAAAAACATCTGCCAGACTATCTCACCTCCTTTACATGGATGATCTGAAGCTGTATGGAAAAACATCATCTGAAATAAAATCGCTGCTGAACACTGTCTGTCTATAGCCAAGATATTGCAATGGAGTTTGGCTTGAATAAATGTGCCACACTTACTCTCAAACAAGGAAAAATAGTGATAACTGAAGGAATCAAGATGCCCCATGAAAATAACATTAAAAGTCTGGATGAGGAAGATTACTAGGGTATCCTTCAAGCTGACAACATTAAGCAAACTGAAGTCAAGAAAAAGATTAGAGGTGAATACATCAAGAGTGTGAAGATCTTAAAGTCCAAACTCAAATGGAGGAAATACCGTGAAGGCAATCAACACCTGAGCAATTCCAATCATTAGATACATAGCTGGAGTAGTGGACTGGACTCAAGCAGAACTATAAAAGCAGTGGATAGGAAGACCAGAAAATAATGACAATGAATCATGCTCTTCATCCACGCAGTGATATTGACAGATTCTATCTACCAAGGTAAATAGGTGGACGTGGAATGCTGCAAGTACCTCAAGTGGTTGAAGAAGAAAAAATGGCTTTGGAAGAATATCTGAAGGACAATGATGAAGATGCGCTAAAATTAGTTTATCAGGAAGGCTTACTGACTACTGGAGAGACCAAACTGGCCTACAAGAAAGATCAAATGAAGAACAGAATAAAGGCATGGGAACACAAAGCACTACATGGCCAGTATATTTAAAAAAAATAGCTGGGAATGCAGATAATAACAAGACGTGACAATGGCTAAGAGCAGGAAAGTTTAAGAAAGAGACCGAGGGACTAATTCTGGCTGCACAAGACCTAGCCTTAAGGACAGATGCATACAAAGTCAAATTGAGAAGACAGCAACAGACAGTAAGTGCTGCTTATGCAAAGAAGCTGAAGAAACAGTGGACCACCTGGTAAGCTGCTGCAAGAAGATTACACAGACTGACTACAAGCAGCAGCATGACAAAGTACCAACAATGGTGTATTGTAAGATCTGCAAGAAATATCATTTGCCTGTAAGCAAGAACTGGTGGGATCATAAAATAGAGCAAGTCATAGAAAAGATAAAAGTTAAACTGCTCTGGAACTTCAGAATTCAAACAGACAAGCACCTGCAATGTAACACCCCAGACTTAACAGTTGTCAGTAAGAAAGACAAAAAAGTCTGGATAGTGGACGTGGCAGTGCCTGGAGGCAGCAGAATAGATGAGAAAGAACTGGACAAGATAAAATACAAAGACCTACAAATAGAAATAGAAAGACTGTGGCAAAGGCAAGCAAGGGTAGTACCAATAGTAATAGGTGCCTTGGGTGCAATCCTAAAACAACCGGAGCACCACTTGAACACCATTGGCATTGAAAAATTTGCGTTAGTCAATTGCAAAAGGCAACCTTACTAGAAACTGCTTCCATCCTGTGACAATATCTGTTATACCATCAAACATCCACATCTGCCTATCCCAGGTCCTTGGTAAGGACTTGATAGGTAGACAAAAATGCCAAATCCAGTCTGAACATCTGGTTTACTGTGCGATAATCAATAATAATAATAATAAAGTTGGAAGGGACCTTGGAGGTCATCTAGTCCACCTGCTCAGGCAGGAAACCCTATACCATTTCAGACAAATGGCTGTCCAGTCTCTTAGAATATTATATGAGGTTTAGAAATAAACAAAAGAATGTCATCTGCAAATAAAATTTGTATTCAATTTAGCTATATACTACTCTGTAGGTTTCCCTATTTTATTTAATTACACAAGCCAAATATTAAAAAGCAAAGGTGAAAGTAGACCTTGTCAGATTCCTCTAAATCAGAGGTCCCCAACCTTTTCGGCACTATTTATTTATTTTATTTATTAATCAATAAATTGATTGATTGATTGATTTGGATTTGGATTTGGATTTGGATTTGGATTTGTATACCGCCCTTTCCCGAAGGACTCAGGGTGGTATACAGGGTAATTAAAACAAGAAATACAAAAGTTAAAAACGATTTAAAAAATTACAACAGTTCCTGAAAAAGTAAAAAAAACCCAATTAAAATTAAAATTAAAATTAAAATTCTCAGTCTGGGCCTGAGAGCTCGAAGAGCCAGGTCTTCAGGTCCCGGCGGAATGAACGGAGGTCGGGGGCAGTATTCAGCTCCACGGGCAGCTGGTTCCAGAGGGCAGGCGCACCCACTGAGAAGGCCCTCCCCCTGGGTGTTACCCGTCAGCAATCTTTTACCGGCGGCACCCTGAGAAGACCTGTGGGAGCGCACTGGACAAAGGGAACTTGATGCCGGCAGCAGGTGTTCCCTCAGATATCCCAAACCCAAGCCATTTAGGGCTTTATAGGTCATTACCAACACCTTGAATCTCACCCGGAGGGCAACCGGAAGCCAATGCAGCTCGCGGAGTAGAGGTGTTACATGGGAGTATTGGGAAATCCCCATCACAACTCGTGCGGCTGCATTCTGCACCAGCTGAAGCTTCCGAGTGGTCCTCAAGGGCAGCCCCATGTAGAGAGCGTTGCAGTAGTCTAAACGGGAGGTCACGAGCGCATGAGTGACTGTGCGTAGGGCATCTCGGTCCAGGAAGGGTCGCAACTGGCGCACCAGGCGAACCTGGGCAAAAGCCCCTCTGGTCACGGCTCCTATATGGTGTTCAAAATTAAGCCAGGAGTCAAGGAGGACGCCCAAGTTGTGAGCCCTATCACTGGGGGGGTAACACCTTACCCCCCATCGTTAAAGGTGGAATGGTCTGGTTAACCCGAGATGCCGATATGCACAGCCACTCAGTTTTGGCAGGATTGAGACGAAGCCTGTTTCTCCCCATCCAGACCTGGACCGCCTCCAGGCAATGGGACATCACGGCGAGAGCATCGCTGGGTTGGTTCGGGGTGGAAAGAAAAAGTTGGGTATCATCAGCGTACTGATGATTGCCCACCCCGAAACCACGAATGATCTCACCCAGCGGCTTCATGTAGATGTTGAACAGGAGGGGCGAGAGAACCGACCCCTGAGGAACTCCACAAACAAGAGGCCTCGGGGTGGATCTCTGCCCTCCCATCAACACCGACTGCGAGCGGCCCAGGTGATAGGAGGAGAACCACTGCAAAAGCTGAGTGATTTTATCCGCCAGATTATGACTAAACTCCTCAGCTCGTCCCTGCAAGGGATCTTCCCTCACCTCCTGGTTAAGGAGGGAGCGAGTCACCCTAAACAGGGTGGCCGGGCGATTATCTGCGGACGCGATGAGCGCAGCGAAGTAATTAGACCTCGCCGTCCTCATCGCGGCAAGATAAGACCTTAACTGCAATCGATCAGATTTGGATCGGCTGGACCTCCAACCGCTCTCTAGACCCCGTCTCCGATGCTTCATCTCCCGGAGCTCCGCAGAGAACCATGGAGCCCAACAGGATCTGCGCCGGTCGCAAGGGTACAATAGTCAAGTGCCCTGGCGGCTGCCCTTTCCCAGGCATCCATCAAGGCATCGACTGGGCTGTAGGTGAGGGCGATGGGTCTATACCCAAGCGCCATCTGGAACCGTTCCGGGTCCATTAGGCACCTGGGGCGGAACTACCTGGTCGGTTCCGCCGCCCAGCAGTGGGGGGTGGCAAAACAGAAGACCAGCCGCAGGAGATGATGATCTGACCATGACAGGGGAACAATGGTTGGAGAACCCCTTCTCAGATCATCCCACCACTGTCCAGACAGGAACACCAGGTCGAGGATGTGACCCCCCACATGAGTCGGGCCCTGAATTACTTGGGTCAGGCCCATGGCTGTCATGGAAGCCATGAACTCCCGAACTAACTCAGACGACCCTCCCAGTGAAGGCAGGTTGAAGTCACCCAGAACTATAAGCCTAGGGACTGGTTCCGTGGAGAAAGGTTTTTCCACAGACTGGAGAGTGCATGGTTTTGTGTGCTGTCTGCATCCCATGAATGAGGCTTTACTTGTTTGTGTGGACCAGTTGCTGGCATGCTATGGCCCAGTATCGGTCCATACACAAGGGGTTGGGGACCCTTGCTGTAAATAGTAGAAAAATAGGAGAAAACATTCCATTAACCTTCACTGTAGGCAACTCATTTAAAACCTTAAACCATTTTATAATTTAAAAGGAAATCCTCATGTATTGGTTATTTATTTTGTCAAAGGTTTTTTCAGCATTTAATATTGAATTTATCATTTTTAATAGTAAACATTATTTACTGCAATCTATTTGCTAATATTTCTGTTAAATTCTTTGTATCAACATTAATGATATAGGACAATAATTAGGACTCTGAATATGTTCTTTAGTTACTTCTAAAGGTAAAGGTAAAGGTTCCCCCGCACATGCGTGCTAGTTGTTTCCGACTCTAGGGGCCGGTGCTCATCTCTGTTTCAAAGCCAAAGAGCCAGCGCTTGTTCAAGGATGTCTCTGTGGTCATGACTAGATGCCAAAGGCGCACGGAACACTGATACCTTCCCACCGTAGTGGTCCCTATTTTTCTACTTGCATTTTTAAGTGCTTTCGAACTGCTAGGTTGGCAGTAGCTGGGACAAGTAACAGGCGCTCACTCTGTTTCGTGGCACTCGGGATTTGACCCGCCAAACTGCTGACCTTCTGATTGACAAGCTCAGCATCTTAATCCACTAAGCCATAGCGTCCCCTTTAGTTACTTCTAGTATAACCATAATATAATCCTGATTAAATGCCAATGATAAAATTATCTTATCAAATGTATCTTCATACGAAGTTTTGGCATCAAACGCTGTATAAATGTTATATACTACTCAATGGTGGGAGGGGGAAATCTAATCCTGGTATTTTGCCATTTTTAAAATTATTTGTTTAATCCCTACCTCATATAATGGAGCAAGTAAAAGTTGTTTGTATTTTATAATCTAAATGTGGTAAATTAGTTTTATATATTTTAATCTGATATGTTCTCAATTTACTATATAATTGTGAATATGTACTTTATTTGCTTCCCATTCAAAAATTCATACACTTGATGTTTCTGAATTCAAATCAAGATATTGCAAGGTCTATCCGTATTTGATGTACATTTTTTTTACCATTCAGTAGAATAACATTGAAATGCCAATTTCCCAATACCATAATCAGTTTTTGAAATATACATCTAAAGATAACTGCATTATAATTAGATGCATAACAAATCTTAATATTACATTCTTGAATTTGATATATATAAAATTAAGTCATTAAAAAATAGTCAAGTCTAAAGAAATTCTGATAGATATGTGAATAAAGTGTATATTCTCTTTTAGTTGGAGAATCAAACGCCAAGGGTCTATTAAATTCAATTCTTCTGAATAAATAGTTTCCCTCACTTTCATGCTGGCATATTTCTATCAACCTCAGGAACCAACAGTTCACTAAACTCTCTTATGGCATCATTAACACAATTATTCAAATGTTGAGAACATTCATATAACATAAGGGAATGTAAATTAGATCCATAAACATTAACCATAGCTATTACAATCTCTGCTTTATTAGGACATAAAATTAAATAAGCCCATTTATATCAGTAATAAATTGTTGTACATTAGTAATAAACTGCTCTATATCAATTCAGAATCTCTTTCAAACCAAAATGACTATACCTTTAGCTTTTGTCGAAGTATCTGTGTGGTACACCTGTCTTACCCAATTCTTTATTAATATAAATTTATCCATTTCCATTGAACAGGTCTTCTATACATAAGCAATATCTGCTCTTAACTATTTTATATATACTAATATGTGTCTGAATTCTCACAGGTGTTTATATGAAGACTCACTAACCTTATCTATAAATTTTATTTTGGTCCACTTATCAATATTCTCCTGATACCAATTCACTTTATGATCTGTATCATTTAACAAGTATCTAATTATCTTTTTAATGTTTAAATATTTAACATATTTTGGTGTGTGTATGGGTTTGTGTGTATATATAATATGTGTGTGTGTGTTGCATAAAAATTAAAAAATGAGATTCAAAAAAGTACTAAAAATAGAATATATATGTTAAAAGAATGAAAAAAAATATTCCCAAAGGTGATAGCACAGTGATTTCATCTCGCTTCTTATGCTGAAAATAACACAGCAGTACTATTTGTTAAAACTAATGTGTAGAATTGGTCATATGCCCAGATTCTTGATATTCTATGAAATAACCAAAACATGAACTCAGAAGAAAAAAAATAGAGCTTTTTAAATTGAGATTTTTACAGCAGAACTGTGGGCAAACTCAAACTTTTTCTGCAGCATATTCCATGGAATGAAAAGTTAGGCTTTTCTATCAGCATATTTTAAAGATAGGATAAAGGTCTGTATTGAGATTATTGAATCTGTGAATCTGATTTTGATAATTAATGTAGAATGTACCTGGATTATGCATTAAACATTGAACTTGTAATCTGGTGAGGGTTTGAGTTTTTGTAAACATCTTTTTTTTCCTGAAACCTTAGTGAAATCAGAATAAATTGAACCCCAGCTTCAAAAGGGTTGATTCTTGGCAAAATATATGTAAAATCTCATCTCTTGTGGTAACATGGAAGAAAAATACAATACTAATATTGGATCTGGTTCTAGTCAGTGTAGTATTATTTTTCTTGACAAATTTATGTTCATCTCTGGTTATTTTTGTCCAAATGCATACAGATCTTCTTATAATAGAATTTCCCCGAACATCAGCATCAGAGTGAATGTTCTATGGTTTGCTGCATTTTTCTATGTTCCCCACTTTTCTTTTGACTATAGGAACAGCAATTGCTGTCATCCAAATATCTGATACTTCATTCAGGATTTCTCAAATACTAAAGGTAGAATAGAATAGAGCTGGAAGGGACCTTGGATGTCTTCTAGTCCAGCCCCCTGCTGAAGCAGGAGAACCTATACCATTTCAGACAAGCAACTGTCTAGTCTCTTCTTAAAAACCTCCAGTGATGGAGCACCCACAATTTCTGAAGGCAAGCTGTTCCACTGTTGTCCTCACTGTTAGGAACTTTCTACTTAATTCCAGGTTGTTTCTCTCTTTGGTCAGATTCCAACCATTGATTCTTATCTTGCCCTCTGGTGCTTTGGAGAATCTCTTCTTTGTGGCAGCCCCTCAAATATTGGAATATTCCTATCAATGTCACTCCTGTTTCTTCTTTTCTTTAGACTAGCCAAACCCAATTTCTGCAGCTGTTCTTTAGTCTCCAGGCCTTTGATCATTTTAATTGATCATCTCTGAACTTTTTCCAAAGTCTCAAAATCTTTTTTGTGGTATGGTGACCAAAATTGGTTGCAGTATTCCAGGTGTAGTCTTACTAGGATTTTATAAAGTGGACTAATACTTCACATGTTCTTGATTCTATGCCTCTGTTTATACAACCCAGGGTTGTATTAGCTTTTATGGTTGTTGCTGCACACTGCTGGTTCATAGTCAAGTGATCGTCCACTAGGACTCCAGGGTCCCTCTGATAGTTACGGTTTTTGAGCCAGGTTTTGCCTAATCTGTATTTATATCCTTGATTTTTTTTTTTAATTGAAAAGTTTTTCAATACATTTTATCTTTAACATCCCAACCCCCACCCCCTCCCTCCCTTCCCAACCCAATCCCACCCTCTCACCCTCCCCTTCCCCCCTCCCCCCTCCCCGACTTCCCAGAGCTGAATACAAGGTATAAAAGTAAAAAAACCATCGTAAACTACCATATGCTAATAACAATAAACTATTAAGTCTACCGCGCTTTAGCTCTTATAAAATGACTACAAGCAATATACTTATTCAAATGCTAAATGAAACTTTTTAGTCCCATATTTATTCTGGATGTAATCAATCCATTATTTCCACTCCACAATATATCGTTGTTGCGAATGGTCTTTCAAATACGCTGAAATCTTCGCCATTTCCGCCAGTTTGGATACTTTTAAGGTCCATTCCTCTATAGTCGGCAGTTCTTCCTTCTTCCAGTATTGCCCTATTAAAAGTCTCGCTGCCGTAATTAAGTTCAGCATCAACTTAATGTCCACAGCAGTAGTATCAGTAATAATGCCCAGTAAAAACAATTGCGGACAAAACTTTATCCTTTTCTTGAATATCTTCTGCATATTCCACCAAATTTTAATCCAAAATGCTTTAATCTGTTTACAAGTCCACCATATATGAAAATACGTTGCGTCTTCGCCTCCACATCTCCCAACATTTAGGCTGATAATTCGGATACATACTTGCTAACTTTTTAGGATCTAAATGCCACCTATAAAACATTTTATAAAAGTTCTCTCTTAAGTTTTGAGCTTGTGTAAATTTTACATTTCTCACCCAGATCTTTTCCCAAGTGTCCATTGTAATAACTTCCTGAATATTCTGTGCCCATTTTATCATACAGTCTTTAACAATTTCTGTTTCTGAATCAATTTCTATCAATGCAAGATATATCCGTTTAATATGCGCTGGTCCCTGATTTCTAATTTGCTTTACCAAATTTTCATCATCCATTAAAAAACCAATTTTCTGATCTTCTTTCCACCTGGCTTGTAGTTGCCCATACTGAAACCAGGTTTGAACAATCTTTTTTCCTCGTAGAAAATTATATGGCTTCAAACACCATACATTCCTCTCCAAACTCAAGATTTCCTTATATGTAGTCACATCATGTTTGAATCCAACATTTATGTTCTCTATTGCGTGTTTCGGTATTGCCCACAAAGGTATCTTGTAGTTTAACTTATGTCTATGCTTTTTCCAAACTCGCAACAAAGCATATCTTAAAATATGCATCTTAAACACATTATCTACCTTCTTGTCATACAATAAATATGCATGCCAACCAAATAGCAAATCATGACCTTCAAGATTTAATAATCTCCCTTGTGTTAAGTTAATCCAATCACTTATCGCTGATAATGCAGCAGCTTCATAATATAATTTAAGATTGGGCATTTTTAGACCACCTCTTTCACGCATGTCCTGCATAATTTTGAATTTAACCCGTGGCCTTTTCCCTGCCCAAACAAATTTATTAATACCCTTCTGCCATTCCTCCAAATTTGAATCCTTTTTAAGAATAGGTATCATTTGAAACAAAAATAGAAATTTTGGCAAAACATTCATTTTCACTGCTGCAATTCTTCCCAATAATGACAATTGT
>JAKJMR010006614.1:0-12172 GCA_024449315.1 Daboia siamensis | reverse complement strand
TTTTTTTTTTCCGGTAAATCTCAGGTCATAATAAAACCTATAAAACAAAATTGTCCCTAGATAATGAGCCGAATTCATGTTCCAGGTTTCCACTAGCAGCATTATGACCCTTAAGTATATAATGTTTTTATTTTCCACAGGGACACTCTAATGCATTTTACAGGAAAGCTAATGCAAGGAGTTCATAATTACAAGGAGCTGCAGACAAACAGCATTCATTTTTGTTTTAAAATGACAATCAGAGGATAATTGAATTCTACGTCTAGTGCTGCCCTCAGTCTGCATAATATGGTTAGGCTATACTTTCAAATGAAATACAGTAAAAACTATTTTAATTTTGTGAATACCTATTTAAACTCCCTTTTCATTTTATGTTACATGCACAATAAATGCTAAAAGAAATAAAGAAAGGGAGTTGCCTCCATAACATGGGGGAACAATATGAAAAACTTGCTTACCACAAAAGTATGAGAGAACTTGCTGTGGCAAAGTTCATGATGGAATTTTGGGATCACCCATCATTTTTATGCATCTTGCTTTAAAATTTATTTATGTTAACTCTTTGTGTACTTTAAAATTAGATTTTTTTTAAAAAATATGCTGGCCAGTTTACAAGACTGAATTATTCAGGCAATGCGATTGTTAAGGCCAGACTAAACAAAATTAAATCTCCTCCTCTTCCTCCTCCTCCTCCTCCTCCTCCTCCTCCTCCTCCTCCTCCTCCTCGAATCATATTCAGCTGAAGATAGCATACACTTTTTGCCTTAAGAGATGAATTAGATTTTATTTCACATTGCTATTTAATTATAAAGAAATATTGTTCTGCAATCATGAATATAATAGCTTTATTCAATAATATTAAATGTTACAATTTGGTAACTTTTGGAAATCTTTGGGGGCAGCATTCAAGTTATGCATCTCAATCCAGAATCAATTCTCAGCAGATTAGCAGAATCAGTTTTCATGCACATTGACCAGAGAAATTAAACTTTATAAACTGTATTTTATTTTTTGGTCAGTAGCTTGTCTTAATGCTTATCATTGCCAGAGACTACTTTTCCTAAATCTGTTTTTCTTGTAGAAATATTTGTTAGTTTTGGATATGTTCAAGAGCATATGTGAATATATAGGAGCTTAAAATGTCATCCCAAAATAGAAAAATAGTTGAGGTGACTGAAATGACTAAAATAACTGGGCTTGGTTGCTTAACAGTGAGACATCAGTGAAGCAGGCACAGCAGTGTCTGCATTTTCTGCGTCGCATGAGAAAATTACATCTTCCTTCCCTTGTCCTTACCACTTTCTACAGAGGGACGATTGAGAACATTCTGTCATATTGCATTACAGCCTGGTTTGGAAGCATTACTGCGTCAGATAGGAAGGTGGTGCAGAGAGTGGTGAGGATGGCAGAAAAGATTATTGGCAGTTCACTCCCTTCTATCCAGGACACAGCACATACGCATTGCTTGAGCAGGATCTTCAGTATTGTCTGAGATGCTACACATGCTCTTCACGACCAGTTTTCCTTGTTACCTTCTGGGAGGAGGCTTTGTGGTATCGGAAGCAGAACATTCAGTTTCAGTCACAGTTTTGTTCCATACAGTATCAACCTTGTGAACTCTCAAGCTTCCTCTTTCCGCTATGCATTCAACATGGACAGTGATTAATATTGATATGTATTTATATGAAAGGATGAAGGTATATACATATGTATGTATATAGCAGGTTTATATGTGTGTTATGTATGTGCACATTTTTGAGAGCAGGCAACAGAATTTTATATTTAATGTGTGCCAGTGTGCTCACAGTAAAAAAAATGACAATAAAGGTTATCTAAAAAAATCTAAAAATTATTTAAAAATGACTAGAATCAAACTATCCTTGGGGAAAGTGACTGCTAAAATGTTTGTGGCCATTATTAATGTATGCTATTAGTTTTAAAGCCATAATAATAGCAAAATATCTGCAAATAGAAATAGAATGACTGTGGCAAAAGAAAGCAAAGGTAGTATCAATAGTAATTGGTGCCTTGGGTACAGTCTCAAGGCAACTAGAACACCACTTGACAATCAGCCTTGACAAAATCACCATCAGTCAATTGCAAAAGGCAGCTTTACTCAAAACAGCTTAAATCCTGCCATGTTACCTTTAACACCATCAAAAATCAACATCTGCCTATCCCAAACCTTGAGAGGAACTCAATACCTGGATAAAAATGCCAAATCCAGTCTGAACACCTGCCTGATTGTGAGACAAACTATACTAAAAGGATCAGGTGTTGCCTTCTCTTTTCCTCCATTGAAACTCACTAAGTTATATTATATTATTACAAGATCAATTGAAATATGATCAACTGAATGTTTTACCATTTATAGTTCTTCTTCACTGTAACAAACTGCAGATTCATGACTTGTTCTTGTTTTTTTCTTATTTGTAGCTTTAAATTGGCTTAAACTGCTACAGTATAGATTTTGGGATTTTTCTTCAACTAACAAGTATGTTAGTCTTCCCCTTTCTTTTTTATCCATATATATATATTTGAAAATTATACATTGTGGAAATTAAATTAAATATTTATATTGTCTTCCTGAGAGGAGAGAAAGAGAAAATGATAATCATAGCTTGTGGGATATTATTTGGTAGAATTGAAGATCAAGACAAGGAAACTAAAGGAATTCAAAGTAGACATTTTGATTATATATATATGGAAAGATTCCTTTTGCTCTATTTCTTAAAGAAAGTGATAAATTGTAAAATAAGGTAGTTTTATTAGATTATATTGTATTTTATTATTTCTGGTAGCTCTTAATAGACTTTTGCTTATTATAAATGAATAATGTTTTTTATACATTATTGATATGGGATGAGCCATGGGAAGAAAAGATTTTTACTGAATTATTAGAGAAGGTATTAAGATACTGAAGTTATTTTTACTTTTCTGGAAGTAAGGGGAAGTCATCTTTTATATATCTTTTTCTTTTTTCCTTTTTTGCTTTCTTTGCACCTCTTTTTTCTTTACTTTTCATATTTTTTTAGTTTGTCAGACTTTTATTTTTGTATTTGTAAACTTTCATAAAATTTTTGCAAAAACATATTAGAATGTAGTAACCATGAAATAGATAGATACATAGTTTATCCAACTGTAGTAAGTGGAAAAAGTCTTCTAGGAAAAAGGCAGTGGTAAGTCACTACTGCATTGTTGCCAAGAAAACTATATGAATATTGTCAAGAAGTCATTAGGAGGAAAGCTCATTTTGAAATAAACATTCTTAAAGAAAATACTCCACAACTTATCCATTTTCACAAATGTCCAATTAAAACAAAAATAAATGCCCTAACAATCTTGGTTGTCTTGAATGCTTCTTGGTTGTTTTGATTTAGGAGTTCAAAATATCAATATGCTGGACTTGGGAAGCATCTAAATGTTTTGAGTGTGTGTGTAATATATAATTATAGTAATATATTTTTCCTCTTGGTACATAAATTTTCTTTAGATAGCATACAAATTTAAGGAATCTGCTGATTGTATATTTTATTCAAAGAAATTACCTTTCAACAGCTCAACAGATTCAGTGAAGTTGCACAGTCACTCAAATAATTAAAATTTAACATGTGTAATATTAATCACATATTAGAAATTCTGACTTATGTTTATGCAGTTTTCCTAAGTAACATGTTCACTGCATTTAATGAGATGAAAAGTGCATAAATACTGTAGGCTGGTTTTCCAACGTGATCATTCAATAACATAATATTGAGAAGATATCTATTGGAGTATTTTTACATGTAGTCCTCATTTAGCAACCACATTGTGATAGGCAACTTGGTTGTTAAGTGAAGTGGTTGCTACGTAAAACTGTGACTGTGCTTTGATCAGCTTTCCTTTGCTTTATAGACCTGCAAAGGTTGTAAATGCAAGGATTGTTCAGTTGGGTTTTCATCACTGTCCTAACCACAAATGGTCCCTAAATGAGGCAATCACTAAATGAGGATTACCTGTACGCAAGCAGAATGAGTTTTATTACTTATTCATTTCCTATAGAATCAGCAATGTAGTTCTTTTTTTTGATTATATTTTTTAGAAAATGTTATTAAAGTTCCTTGTCTGACTACAAGTCCTCAACTTATGATCACAATTGAGCCCAAAATTTCTGTTGTTAAGTGAGACATGTTAAATGAGTTTGCCCCATTTTATGACTTCTGTTGCCCCAGTTGTTAAATGAATCATTGAAGTTGTTAAGTTAGTAACATGGTTGTAAAGTGAATCTGGCTTCCCCATTGACTTTGCTTGTCAGAAGGTTGCAAAAGGGATCATATGACCTTGGGACACAGCAACAGTCTAAGTATGAATCAGTATCTAAGTATGAATCTAAGTATGAATCAAGCATCTAAATTTTGATCAAATAATCATGGGGATGCTTCAAAAACAGTCATAAGTCAATATTAATACAAATATTAATACAAAAAGCTGCCTTGTACCATTCTAGCTAATTTGTCCTTATAGGTCAAGGCAATCTTCAACTAGAACTTCTCTTTCTTAGCCTGTTCATTGGAGATGTCATGTTTTTCACTATACAACAAGCTTACAATCTACTGCTAAGCCACGATCCTGACCCAGAATAAGATATAAGGATCTAAATTTTATTCCATTGCCATTGCATTCAAAGGGATTGGATAAGTAAAAACAGTCAAATAGATCTAGTGTTATAAGTTCCCTCCTCACACCCCATGTTTCTATTAGAACATAAGTAAAATCATTTTGCTATCTTCCACATAAGATTTACCTCCACCATTTGTCATGGGCATGCGTACCTTTCTTGGACATTATATAAAACAACCAATAAAAGGCATCATAAAAAAGACTGTTCCTTGTTTTTCCTAAAACAAGAACAGGAAGTCCTCAACTTACAACCACAATTGAGCTGCAAAATTTCTGTTGTTTACTGAGACATTTGATAATTGATTTTTGCCCCATTTTATGACCTTCCTTGCAAAAGTTGTTAAGTGAATCATTGCAGTTGATCAGTTAGTAACCCAGTTGTTAAGTGAATCTGACTTTCCCATTGACTTTGTCAGAAGGTTGCAAAAGGTGATCATGTGACCCCTGGACACTGCAATTGTTATAAATATGAACCAATTGCCAGGCATTCAAATTTTAATCACATGACCATGAGGATGCTACAGCAGTTGTAAGTGTGAAAAACAGACATAATTCACTTTTTCAGTGCCATTGTATCTTTGAATTGTCACTGAATGAACTGTTTTGAGGACTACCTGTAATTTCTAGTTATTGGAAATAATGTTTTTTAACAAAAACCTTCAGAATACAACTATGCCTTTTGAAGGTCCTATTTTACTAAAGATATTTCATTATAAATTTTCATTAATTAAAAAAATCAGACAAAAGCAATGTTTAAACCAAAAGAAATTTTATTTTTAAAAACCTGAATTTGTAGAAGCATAATTTCATACAAACACTTCTGAGGAAATAATTCAATATTAAAACCATTCTAGGTGTTACATTTTTCAGAGCAAATCCTTATCTATGATCAGAAAATACTTTCAAAAGAATCTGTGAGGTTACCAGTTTCGATGCCTGGTTGCATCTTCCTGAACAGTATACCTAATCCTGTTCCCCCCACCCCAAAATCTGGTAGCATATTTTGACATGTAAAGAGCTTCAGCAGGGATTATTGTCAACCAAACCATAGTGCATGGCTCTTCAGTATACTGTACAGTCAAGAATTCATATAAAATAGTATTTGCTCCATTCCTTTCCAAAACATATTAGATTTAAAAATAGTAGAATGGTAATAATTGAAGATCAAAAGATCAGATTTTTCATTTAAGAACCATTTCAAAATCATTGTAAATGGGCCAAATGATGGACTCTAAATAAACATTCACACACCCACAGTATATATTATATACACATGCTACAGGTTTGAACTGAGTAGTTATTTGAAAATCATTTGAAAGTCATTCTTAGGATACTTGCACTTAATTCATAACCAATAACAGTTTTTTTAAAAATTAGTTTTCTGAATACCTATAAAGGCATTCTTTAGGTTCTAAAATTGGAGCACAATCTTGTCCCTAAAAAAGGGTATAGAATTTAACACTCAGCTATACTGATTGCAAAGAGAAGCATCTTTGTATATGGCTTTTCTGACATATATTCTGACATTTCATTGAAACACATAAGCCTGCTTCCTCTCACAAAATGAAAAAGAACTTTCAGATATCTATTAGTGAGCTGTAACAGCCATGCAGTATCAATAATCCTGATTCTGTACATTGTTTAGATAGGGTCATATCAACAGAACAAGTGATATTTTTAAAGTCTACAACAAAATAAATTGACAAGTTTTAATTTTAAAAAAATCTTTTCAATGAACTACATGAATAAAAAGTAAAAACTGATGACTCATTAATGAAATAAAAATTAACTATTAAAAGAGAGGCTGGAATTTCTCTTAAATTTAAATAACAAAAGCAAATTTTAGCTACAAATATCCTACTTAGAACAGCTAAAGTAAAAAGAGAAATTATATTACCATAAATAACAAATATTATGAAAGCTAGTTTTTGTCCAGTGCTGATCTTCCTTTTGCCTATAAACCGTTGATCTAGTGTAGGATATTGTTGTGTGGATAATTTCCTACATATTTCTTCAAAAATCTGTACCATACTTTGAACAGTAGAAAAATGACACAATAGTCTTGCAGATAAAAAGGAATCTCCAAATTTTACTTCTACATTGGATTCTTGCTATGATAAACATGGCAAAAAAACTTTTTATTTGTGGATTGAATTTGTTTGGCAATGCATTTCTATAGTTGTGATGGATAATTTATTATCCCAATTTTCCCCCACAAAAAATTCCACTTGGTAAATCAATGTAATCACCATACTTTTAAGATACACAAAGAGCTTCACTAAAAAAAATTCAGTGGGGTTCTAGAGTTGCACAATAGATAGTGACTTAACAGAGTAATAGAAAACATGGCTTTGAGGAGGAATTGTGCAAGCTGTTTTTATCAACTACATTCTCCATGGTTCTTAAATAACTTAAATAATAGTGCAGCATTTATGATCTAATAGGTTCTCTGCAGTGAATATTCACATTGTAAAGTAAACTTGATAAAGAATGTTTATAATATTTTTGGCTCAATACATATCAGTCCTTGATTTTATAACTAGGAAATGTATTTATTTCTTCTCCCCAAAATACTCATTTAAAAGGGAAGATATGGACAATTTCAGAAAAAATACTTTAGCTTGCTCTTATAATGTGTTTGCAGAGACTGCACATAAAATAATTAAACTGAGATAAATTAGGAGAAGTCCATTAAAAAGAAAGAATCCTAATTTATTTCCAGAGAAAGTTTTTTTAATAAGTACACACATAATAAAAAATGAAATTAAAAATCACCAAATTTACTGTCACGTCTAAGAATTTTTAGACTGACATTTTTCTGATACACTTACAAGTCATTAAGATGAGTTCCTAAAGAACTCACTAAAGAAATTTGCAAAGAGATTTACAAGGTGATAAAAAATCATACAACTCAAGAGCTCATAAAATTGGCTTTTTAACCTTTAGTTTTAATATAAAAGGTATTTTTTGAAAACTGTTGTTGCATGAATATAAAAGCACCATTCATACAATGAAAAGTATGTTTGTATCTCCAAACCTCTTAAAATTAGAATTTTTCCACTTAGTAATAGGATTTACGGTAGTAAATGAATGATTTGACTACACTGCCTCATACTGAGAATATTTTACTCACTTAATGACAGATAAGAATGTTTTTTCTTTTTAAATTACAAAGATTGGACAAAAAAACCCATGCAAACATTTAATGGCTACATAATATTGAGCACAATAGTTAGTAATGCCATTTTTGTTCAGCTAAATATGTAAATCCATGAATATATGAAATAGTCTATCCAGTGTATTTTATTGCTGAACATATATAATAACAAGGCACAGGACAGCCACTAATCCAAGAGCTTGTAGTCCAAGAAACCACAGCATAACCCAGAAGAACAGGATTATTACAGGTTCTACAATCCTTTCTCCAAAATACATCCTTGTGAATCCTATTCTTATGAGGCTTTTATTGAGTTCACCAAAGAGAGTCCCCATCTTTTTATAGTCATCAGTAACTGATTCAGTGTCATTTTCCCTTTCTTCTTGTAGCACCTAGAATTAAAAGAGAACAAAGATTACTAATCTATATATATATATATAAAGCCCTGTGATAGTAATTCTGCTTTTTAAAATGCAACCTTGCATGCAAAAATAGCTTTAATTTTTTTTCTAAAGGGTAATAATCTGAAATATTTTGTCAAGATTAACTAGCTCTGTTTTATATTATTAAACATTTATCTTTTTTCAATAGTATTGTTATGCTTTGTCATATAACCAAATACTTTATTAATATGCTATAACATGGCTCAGGGGTTAAAGACGTTGAGCTTGTCACCAGGAGCGGACAGCCCAGGTTGAAGGCCCAGCACCACGCAATCAGGTGAGCTCCTGTTTCTTGCCCCAGCTCCTGTTCACCTAGCAATTCGAAAGTATGCAAATGCAAGTAGATTAATAGGTACCACGTCGATGGGAAGGTAACAACATTTCATGCGCCTTTGGCGTATAACCCATGCTGACCACATGACTATAGAAAATGTCTTTGGACAACACTGGCTTTCTTGACCAAGAAACAGAGATGGGCACTGTGCCCTAGACTGGACAGGGAAATCTTATATATGAAATATCTTTACTCTCCAATCTGTTTCAGTCATTTTCAGCTCCTACATAAAGTACTAGCTTGCACTTGTATGGATATATTATATGAAATTTAATTCTTTATACAGTATTTATCTTTTTACTATAAGAAAGTACAGTATGGCTTTCCACCTTCTAGCAATAATGCTCAACTGTACCACATGGGTCATAGACTAAAAAGGTTCTTTTTATCTCATTGTCCTCTTTAGTCTGTTAATAGGACTATAAAGGTAAAGATAAAGGTTCCCCCGCACATGCATGCTAGTCGGCCCGGTGCTCATCTCCGTTTCAAAGCCGAAGAGCCAGCGCTTGTCCGAGGACGTCTCTGTGGTCATGTGGCCGGAATGACTAGACGCCAAAGGTGCACGGAACGCTGCTAGGTTGGCAGAAGCTGGGACGAGTAGCAGGTGCTCACTCTGTTATGCGGCACTCGGGATTTGACCCGCCAAACTGCCGACCTTCTGATCGACAAGCTCAGCATCCTAACCCACTGAACCACCGCGTCCCTTACTAATAGGACTATAGGACTAATAGATGCAAATTTAATTGTTTCTTCATATAGCTAAATCCTATACAATCCTATACATTTCAATGGTAAGATTTTTTTTTAAATAGATGAGTAATGCAATCACTAAATGATTTTGGCTAATGTTTATTATTATTACTCTTCAATTAACCACTCATTCAGTGACCATTCAAACTTGCAACAGCACTCAACAAGTGGTACTTATGACTGCACCATGGTTCTGATTCTGGCCATCACAGCACCCTCACAGCACATGATCATGATTTGGATGCTTGGCAACTGCCTCACACTAATGATGCTTATAGTGTCCTGCAGTCATAGAATTGGCATTTGCAAACTCCCCTGTCAACTTCCCACAAGTAAAGTCAATGGAGAAGCTGGCAGGAAAAGTCACATGTCACTCCTTCTTCCCTAAGGAGTTGAGCTATGGAGTACAAGATACTCTGTAGCACATGCACCCACCTGCAGTATCCCCCTGCATTCTGTAGTACATGCCCACCTCCCCTTGTTAATACTCTCCCCTGCCATTCCTCCTACAGTGCCACAGCACCCATCTGCCTACCTCCATAGCACTTATCCACCTACAAGCTTGCTTGCAAGTCTCTCAAGACTTGCAGCTTCCTGCCAACTATTTAATTGAATTTGCTTACTGGAAGCTGGTAGGAAATTGCAAATTGTAGTCATGTGAGGTGTTCATTTCATGACAGAAATGAGGACTGCTGGGATTTCTGTTGCTAAGCAATGCAGTAATGTGTCATCGCATTTTATGACCACATTGCTCAGTGATAGAAATTCTGGTTCCAATCATAACTTGAGAACTACCTGTAGACCTTCCTTGCCATTTTGAACTAAAGTTTCTTCCTTAATGGCAGACATAAAAATAATATATTACTTAAACAATAAAACATGCAGATATTATCAAATCATTATAGTCATAGACCAACAAGAAAAACACAAAGACACACTGGCACCGTTCCCTTTCTCTGCTTTGTATAGGACTAATGTAGGTAATTTGATCTGGCCCAAATAATTGGTATTTTTTTTAATAGCTTTGAGTCAGAGTTGACTCCTAGCAACTGCCTGGACTAGTCTTTGAAACTGGCTTGCCTTTGCCTGCTTCCTAGGTCTCAGAAAATGACTGGCCCAAAGTCACCCAGCAGCCTAGTGCCTTAACCACTACATCAGATGAGTTCTCAGTTGGTTAACAGCATTGGACAACAAAGTACCTCTTTGAAGCTGCAGCTGGCTATCTCTGCATTACACGCTTATATAACTACTTCACTTAGTGGCTAACATGTACATGCACACAGAGATTGTTGGGGAGTGTCTTTTGAAGCAGCCAAATAAAGCTTGTAATGAATTAGACTATTTTAAGAATTTGAAAAGAGGCACTTTGTACATGCTCCTGTGTTGCAAAGCATTACTTTTTAAGACCGTTTAGAACAGATGTTTAATACTTTGTAATCAGTTTAAACAAGATGTTTCAGGGTATGTGGGGGGCCACAAAAAGAGTTTACTGAAATCCAGAAAAGCAGTTTCCTATGTGCCTAAAGAATTTTTCCAAACTATTTCAAAAGAGCCCTAATTTGAAAATTCCAATTGAGTAATTTAAATCCATCTGCAGTTATGTGGGAAGTACTCAGAGAAAGGAAGCTTCTGTACATCTAGAACACATTTAAGAGACCTTTTAGAGGACAGAGCAAAGGCAGGAAATTAAGAAGAGATTTGGAAATAACAGTACCAATTTAACATAAATTACAAACCCATTGCTCCAACTGATTTCACGCAAATTTTGAATGAGTGTTAAGTGTTAGGAGCGTTAAGAAATAAGTTTTCCTTTTTATAGCTGGTTATGTGGATATATGATATGGTACATGATTATTCTATTCAAAACAAGTTCTAACAATGCAGTCAACATGCATTATTGTTAAAACTTAAGTCTTAATGTAAAAATTGAATAGAATACACTTTTTCTTTCTATATTAGAATATATTTTAACCACAAGTCTAGCCATTTTAGAACTATCTTAAGATGTTTATTTTAGATATTGTGTAACACTTCTGCTTTCGAGACAAACCGTGTACTACAATTACCAACTATTGTGGTCAAATACACAGAAACTGCCTGTAATTGTTAGGTGTGAAGATATAATATCAAATGAACTAATTTAATTCTTATAAGCAACTCAAATGAAATCAGCACTTAGTCATGAAGATAATGGTCCAGTAACAGAATTGAATGGGTGAATTTAATTCAGATGACCATCAGGTATACTACTGCGGGCAAGAATCCCTCAGAAGAAATGGAGTAGCCTTCATAGTCAATAAAAGAGTAGGAAAAGCAATACTGGGATACAATCCTCAAAATGACAGAATGATCTCAGTTCGAATCCAAGGCAAACCATTCAATATCACAGTAGTCCAAGTCTATGCCCCAACCACCAGTGCTGAAGAGGATGAAATTGACCGGTTCTATGAAGCCCTACAGCACCTTATAGAACTAACACCAAAAAATGATGTTCTTATCATCATGGGGGATTGGAATGCTAAAGTAGGAAGCCAAAAGATAACCGGAATAACAGGCAAGTTTGGCCTTGGAGTGCAAAATGAAGCAGGGCACAGGCTGATAGAATTCTGTCAAGAGAATACGATGGTGATAGCAAACACTCTTTTCCAACAACCCAAGAGACGGCTCTACACATGGACATCACCAGATGGTCAACACAGAAATCAGATTGACTATATGCTCTGCAGCCAAAGATGGAGAAGCTCTATACAGTCAGTAAAAACAAGACCAGGAGCTGACTGTGGCTCAGACCATGAGCTTCTTGTTGCAAAGTTTAGGCTTAAACTGAAG
>JAKJMR010006602.1:0-10347 GCA_024449315.1 Daboia siamensis | reverse complement strand
TTAACTTCTCATCCAGCTTTTCATCTATAATCTCAGCTATTTGCTGTGAATGCTTTTCCAAAGCATCTTGCAAAACTTTAACTGTCAGAGCAGGCGAAGGTGAAGGTGCAGGGGGCACTAAAGCTTGCAACGAAGACTGCTGCAGCGGGGAAGCCCCCGCACTTCTAGTAAGTTTGGAAGATTTAGCCGCCATTTTCCCCCACTGTTACTTACTACGCACTTTCACTTTCAAAGTCTACAAAGTCAATTGAGCCAAAGATCAAAAGTCCACTTTCACCTTAATCTCCTGTATCACTCTGCCTGCTTCCTCGTTTTCCAAAATCCTTTCCTGTTAGCAGGGATGGTTGCGAACGCCTTGTTCTGCTCCTAAAAGCACGGAGCAGAAACGCTGCACAGCCCGGAGCAAACCCAGGCTTCGGGGGGGCTCGATCCTTCAGCCGCCAGAACTTTGAGCTCTGGCGGCCCTGGAGAGCTCTACCCCTACCTGGGTACTCACCCCCTCCTCTTCTCCCGAGGAGGGGGCTTCCAAACCGCCGAAACAGCTGATTGGCGCTGTTTTCGGCGGTTCTACAAAGCCGCGGAGCGGACAGCCCGAAAACAGCTGTCTTCGGCGGCGCCTTGCCACCCGGAAGTCAGTGGTCGCTTAAGTTGAAGCAACAGAGTCCTCTGAATTCTTCACACCCATGATTTTTTTAACAACAAATAATCAATGGCTGCTCGATTTTCAAGGGTAGCCTCTCTCACCTGTTTCAGTTACTGATTCAAGGCATCCAACACCTGGGAAGTCAAATTTAAGCTTTGCACTAGTGTGCAAGCTAGGCTGTTCAGGGCCCTGGCATTGTGTACTGCCAGGGCTGGTACCCCGACCAAAGAGATTGCCAGTGATACTTATTCTGCTTTTGTTAGCAGCCAGGTTTTTGGGTTGCAATCAGGGGTCAGCTCCTGCAGGTCTCTCCTTTCTCGTCTTTGGAGTGAAGGCATTACCATGGTTAGCCTCCCTAAGGTGCATGGTTCTCCTGTTGCATTGGCTGGAAGGTAGGAGTATGTCTTCAACCCAAATAAGAAGAACCAACTTAAAGGAAGTTTTATGTAGCTGTATGAAAATGGAATGGTTTCTGTGTAATTGCAACTGAGTTCCTTATTACTGAGATCCTTGCACTTGGGGACCCTGTGCTTCCTACAGCCACTTACGATGAAGCAGTTAGCAGCCTGAGTCACCTTGGCCATTTGCAAGGTATACATGTTCTGGTCCTTATAAGTTGTAGTGTTTCCCCAGTCAAAAATGGTATTATAAGATCTCTCCATATTGAAATTCTTCAGCCTGGTGTAATTAAGTATAGTGTGGGGTCCTGAAGCTACACCTATGAGGCAGGTAGTGAGAATGTCCTTGTTGGATCTTCCTCCTGCCAGGCAAAAGTTGGTGGTGTTTAGAACCCTCATGCTAAATACTCCCAAATATTTCCCTATTCTGGCAGGAGGTTTACCTCCAAGAGTTCTGATACAACATTTATAAATAAAAATACAAAACAAACTTTAACAACCCCCACTCCCATCTTTCTCACAGTCTTCCCTCCCATCTTCTTTTTCTTTGAAAAGAGTTCTCAGTGTCCACTTGCTTGTCTCTGGGTCTTTTCTGAGCTTTATGGGTGCCACGTTCTGAGCTGGAACTGGATCCTTGCTGTAGTCCAATACCGCTGGCTTTATGTGGGTCCAGTGAATCCAGGCATCCCTTTCAGTGACCTTAATGGCAGTTAGCATTGTTAATAGGATTTGGAAGGGTCCTTTCCACTTGGGCTGTAGTGGGGTTGTCCTAGCAAACGTCTTGATTCACACCCAGTCTCCTGGCTCTAATGGATGAAGGGCTTCCTACAGGGGCAGAGTCTGTGTCAGGATGCTCTGCTTCCACAACGTTCGGAGTCTTTGGTGAAGAGCTGAAAGATAAGCAGAAAGAACCATTCCCCCCTTTCTAGGTTAAGGGAATGAGGGTCTAGTCCTTTTAACGTGTCTGGTGGGCAGCCGAAAAGTAGTTTGAAGGGTGACAGACCCATGTCTCATCGAGGCCTGGTTCTTAGGTCAAACAAGGCAATGAGTAGGGCCGTGGTGGCGAACCTATAGCACGGGTACTACAGGTGGCATGCAGAGCCCTCTCTGTGGGCATGCATGCCGTCGCCCCAGTCCTAGGCCTTCAGCTGGGTTTTATAAAACCTTTTCGTTTTAGGCCTCCGCCGCCGTGTATAAAAAAGGGTTCAATCAATCAATCAATTTCAACTTCTCGTGGCATAAAAAAAGTTCTTGCAAAGTTGGAATTGATTGATAGAACTTTTTAGTCCCACCCAGTCTGCCTTTACGACTGCAGCCATGCCAACCCAAAGGGCGTGGCATGGAAGCTATCAGCCTGTGGCACTGCTGAGGTGTTATGGAAGACCAGGATGCTTCAATAGCAGCCTTCAGCTCTTCTGCATTGTTCGGTCTCATGTCTCTCATCTTTCTCTTGGCAATGCCCCATAGATTCTCTATGGGGTTCAGGTCAGGCGAGTTTGCTGGCCAATCAAGCACAGTAACCCCACAGTCATTAAACCAGGTTTTGGTGCTTTTGGCAGTGTGGGCAGGTGCCAGGTCCTGCTGGAAAATGAAGTCAGCATCCCCATAAAGCTTGTCTGCGGAAGGAAGCATGAAGTGCTCCAAAATCTCCTGGTAGACGGCTGCGTTGACCCTGGACTTAATGAAGCACAGTGGACCAACACCAGCAGATGACATGGCTCCCCAAATCAACACAGACTGTGGAAACTTCACACTGGACTTCAAGCATCTTGCAGTGTGTGCCTCTCCATTCTTCCTCCAGACTCTGGGTCCTTGGTTTCCAAATGAGATGCAAAGGTTGCTCTCATCAGAAAAGAGGACTTTGGACCACTGAGCAACAGACCAGGTCTGTTTTTCTTTAGCCCAGGTAAGATGCTTCTGATGTTGTTTGTTGTTCAGGAGCGGCTTGACAAGAGGAATACGACATTTGAAGCCCATGTCCAGGATCCGTCTGTGTGTGGTGGCTCTTGATGCACTGACTCTAGCCTCAGTCCACTCCTTGTGAAAGTCCCCAACACTTTTGAATGGCCTTTTCCTGACAATCCTCTCCAGGCTGCGGTCATCCCTACTGCTTGTGCACCTTTTTCTTCCACACTTTTCCCTTCCACATAACTTTCTATTAATGTGCTTTGATACAGCACTTTGGGAACATCCAACTTCTTTTGCAATTACCTTTTGAGTCTTTCCCTCCTTATGGAGGGTGTCAGTGATGGTTTTCTGCACAACTGTCAGGTCAGCAGTCTTCCCCATGATTGTGATTCCTACTGAACCAGACTGAGAGACCATTTAAAGGCTCAGGAACCCTTTGCAGGTGTTATGGCTTAATTAGCTGATTAGAGCGGGACACTTTGAGCCTAGAATATTGCACCTTTTCACAATATTCTAATTTTCTGAGATTGTGGATTTGGGGTTTTCATGAACTGTACGCCATAATCATCACAATTATGACAAATCACGGCTTGAACTATCTTGCTTTGCATGTAATGAGTCTATCTCATATATTAGTTTCCCCTTTTAAGTTGCATTACTGAAATAAATGAACTTTTGCACAATATTCTAATTTTTCGAGTTTCACCTGTATTTTGGGTTGCAGTTTGGGCACTCGGTCTCTAAAAGGTTTGCCATCACTGGGGTAGGGCTTGTGGCCATGTTAAAAGTGTCTCCTGGCAGAGTTTACCCAGAAGACTCTTTATTTCCCAGTTAGCTCTTTCTGTCCCTCCAGAACTGGTTGGAGAAAAGGGGGTGTGTAAGTTTTGTGTGATGCCAAGGGCTTGATATATGTGGGTGAGAATTTGTGCCACAAAATGTCTCCCTCTATCCATGTCTATAATGCTGGGCACCCCAAATCATGGCACTATATTTTTAGTAGATGTCTGGCTGTTTCTAGTGCTGTAGCATGGCGGCAGGGGAAAGCCTCAATCCAGTGGGTTAATTGCTCCCTGCATACAAGGACGTATTGGAAACCATTTGCTCTGGGCAGCTATATGTAATCCATCTGTAATTTTTCGAATGGGCATTGTGCCCATGGTCTACCTCCAATGTGAGTGGCTTTTCTGGAGGTGGCATTATTGGCCTGGCAGGTTTTACAAGTTCCTGCTACTCGTGTGGCTTCCTAATATGTTCCTGGTGCATACCAGACTCCCCTTATTGCGTCTACCATTGCTTGTGTTCCGCAATAGCCTGTGGCATGCAGTCTCTGGCAGATAAGTCATAGGAGATGAAAGGGGGCTATGGGTCTTCCATCAGGGAACCTCCAAAAGCCCTCCTTAAATTCTGCTTCAAATTTTCTTTTCCAGTGTTCTACCTCAGCCTTTTCCAGTAAGGCTTTCTATGAGATTTCTGTGTCTATCCTTATGGCAGGGGCCTAGAAAATGCTTCTGCCACCCAGATCGTCCATGGTGGGGGGAATCACTCTGCAGCCCTAGATCTTGGTGGCAGAAGCATTTTACAGGCCTCCAGAGCTCACATCTAGGGATGCAGAGAGATTTCGTGTCCCCCCTATGGCCGATCCGGGTGGCAGAAGCATTTTCTAGGCCTCTGGAGCCTGGATCTGGCTGCTGGCATGCCCCAAAATTGCCCCAAAGCCACAGATGCGAGTCCATAGGCTTGGAAAATGCTTCTGCTGCCCAGATTGGCATGAGTTGAAATTAAAAGGTAGTTTTAAAGATAAAGTACAGGTGCGTCTCACTCCCTTTAATATCATCTCTTCCCCCACCCTCTTTAACATCATCTCTTCCCCCACCACCTTTAATATCATCTCTTCTCCCATCCCCTTTAATATCATTTCTTCCCCCACCCCCTTTAATATCTCTTCCCCCACCCCCTTTAATATCATCTCTTCCCCCACTCCCTTTAATATCAGTGAGGCTTCAGCATTCTTCATTACAGGCTTTGATGCCTCCTCCTGTGGCACCCACACCCGCACCCGCATTAACATTAAAAGATTTACAAGATGCTTTAAAAATACAATCCCAGCAAATAGCTGAACTTATTGAGGAGAAGAATATTGAAATAAGAGCAGACATTTTAGCTGCATTTCAGGGGCTTGCAGTCTGTATTGAGCGCCTGGATGATTGTGTGGAAGAACTGAATCAAAATAATTTGAGATTGGATGCTAAAATGTTGGAAGCTGAAAATAAGATGGAAAAGATTGATGATGATGTAGTTATGATACAATATAGAGATATGGAGTTTGCTTTGAGGATTAGAGGATTGAAAGTGGACCCAAAGGAAAGTTTGAAAGAGTTATTGGCACAAGCCCTCGAACCGATCTTGGAGCATCAAACGGAAGATATTATGGGGGATATAGACAAAATATTTCATATTAATTCTTGGATTGCCAGACAAAGAAAACTACCTAGAGATGTGGTGGTCTATTTTACAAAGAGATTGATCAGAAATGTGATTATCCAAGCCTTTTATAATAATAGATTTAAAGTTGCTGAGCAAGAAGTTTTACTTCTGAAAGAGATTCCTCCAAGAATTTTAAGGAAAAGAAAAGAATTTGCTTTTTTGGCAGATGAATTAAAGAAATGGCAGCTTCAGTTTAGATGGGAGATACCAGTAGGCTTGGTGGTGAATTATGCTGGCACGAGATATCATCCTAATACAGTTTTGAAGGCACAAGATTTTTATTCTAACATATTGAAGGCATGTCCTCCGCCATCTCCAGAATTCAAAGGAAGGAAGGAAGAAAGAGAGCGTCAGACTCAAATGGAGAGTAAACAAGGAGAAGAAGGAGTTACTTCGCAGATGGTTAAAAAATCTCAGCTAATTGTAGAAGCTGAGCAACCTCAGACATCGACAGAAGAGGTTAAAGAACAAAGAATGACAAGGGCTGCAATTAGACGAATGAGACAAGAACAAGAACAACAGAAAGCTGCAATCATATCTCAAGAATTTACTTATAGTGAAGCTGTGGGAGGAGCGAGATCAAAGAGGCAGGTCCAGGTGGTTCTGCAAGAGGCGCTCCGAAAGCTTCAGGTTGCAAAAGATGGTGACAAAGTTTCTAACCTGGAATGTTAATGGATTAAATTCCCCGCACAAGAGAAAGAAAGTTTTTCAGTATTTGAAACAATTTAAAAATGATGATATTTGTTTACAAGAAACACATATTCATGCAGCTGATCAAAAATACCTGATAAACTCTAGATTGGGTGTACAGTTTAGTGCGTCTGCTCCAGATAAGAAAAATGGAGTAGTTATTTATGTGAAGAAGAATTTAACAGCTAATTTAATTGAAACAGATGAACAAGGAAGATATATTATAATTGAACTTTTAATAGGAGGCAAGAAAATACTTTTGGTTGGATTATATGCTCCTAATCAACAGCAAGGAGAATTTTATAAATTTTTACACAGTAAGATAATTCAATGGGATTATAAATGGTGTATTTTGATGGGAGATTGGAATGGAGTCCTGGACACACAGAAAGGCAAAAAAGGTCTTTTCAAAAGTATACCAAATCACGCTAGATTGCCTAAATCTTTTTTTGAGATGAAAGATGACTTGGAATTGAGAGATGTTTGGAGAGAAAGAAGTTTGGAAGAAAAAGATTTTACCTTTTTTTCTGATAGACATCAATCCTTTTCCAGGATTGACTTTGTATTAACTACTAATGATTTTTTTTCTAGGATCAAGAAGATTAAGATATGTCCAAGAACTTTATCAGATCATAGTCCAGTATGGTTGGAATTGGAAAAAGAGAGTGGAGAGAGGAGGTCTTGGAGATTGAATGAAAATCTGTTTAGATATCAAGAAAATGTGGATGAATGTAAAAAACAGATGAAAGAATTTTTTAATACAAATATGTATAAGGGTACTTCTATTGAAATGGTTTGAGATGCAAGTAAAGCTTATATGAGAGGAGTGTTAATATATTTGAATAATAAACATAGGCGTAAATTGGAATATAAGCGAAAAGAGTTAGAGGAGGAAATTAAGAGGAAAGAGAAGGCTCTAATTTTGAATCCATCTGATAAGAAGATCAAAGAAGCAATTACTTTGTTAAGAGGTCAGTTTAATATGTTGATGGCAGATCAAGTGGCATCTAACTTACGCTATGTTAAACACAATAGTTTTTGTAATGCTAATAAGCCGGGTAGGTGGCTAGCTTATTTGTTAAGGAAAAAACAAAGGTCATGTAACATAGATAAGATAGAATACAAGGGAAAAGAGGTGTTTCAGCAGAATTATATTAAAAAGGCTTTTGTTGAATTTTATTCTAAGGTATATGCTGGGGATAGAATTCAAGGTTTAGATATAGATAGATATTTACAAGAAGTGAATATCCCTGTACTTACACAAGAGCAAAGGGAAGGGATGAATCAATTGATAATTGCTGAAGAAATTTTTTTAGCAATTAAACAACTTAAAGTGGGTAAAGCACCAAGAACAGATGGTTTGACTGCCATTTATTATAAAAAATTACAGTTAGAAATGGTGGAACCTCTAAAAGAATTATTTAGAACAATTCAGTCTGGAGGACAAGTGCCTCCATCATGGAAAACAGCTTTTATATCATTGATTCCAAAGGAAGATCAAGATCTTACCCAAACCAAAAATTACAGACCAATATCGCTTTTAAATACTGATTATAAGATATTTTCTAAAATTTTAGTAAATAGATTAATGAAGGTTATGCAGCAAATGATTCATAGTGATCAAACAGGATTTATAAGTGGTAGACAAATGAAAAACAATGTGAGACATATTGTAGATTTATTGGAATTTTTGGAGAGAAATAACCAGGCCTCTGCAGCTCTGATCTTTTTGGATGCTGAAAAGGCCTTTGATCAATTGAATTGGCAATTTTTATTTAAAGTATTAGAGAAGATGGAGTTTGGGGATGACTTTTTACAACCTATTAGAGCAATATATCAGAAGCAAACAGCTCAAATAATAATTAATGGTAGTTTGACAGAAGTATGTAACATTGAAAAGGGGAGAAGACAGGGGTGCCCGTTGTCACCTTTGTTGTTTGTTTTAACATTAGAAATATTATTGATTAAGATAAGAGACTCAAATAAAATTAAGGGAATTAAAATAAGAGGTCAAGATTATAGATTGAGAGCATTTGCAGATGACTTGGTTATTACTTTAAGTCAACCGACCTACTCAGTTGTAGATTTGATGGAGATAATATTGTTATATGGAAAAGTTTCTGGATTTAAGATAAATATGCAAAAAACTAAAATATTGTCTAAAAATATGACTACAGAACAAAAGGTTGTTTTAGAAGAACTAACTGGATTTGAAATAGTTAAAAAGACTAAATATTTGGGGGTATATCTTTCAGCTTCAAATGTGAAATTATATAAAAATAATTATGAATTGTTATGGTTACAAATACAAAAAGAGTTAGATAGTTGGAAAAAATTACAATTATCTTTATTGGGAAGAATTGCAGCAGTGAAAATGAATGTTTTGCCAAAGTTTTTATTTTTGTTTCAAATGATACCTATACTTAAAAAGGATTCAAACTTGGAGGAATGGCAGAAAGGTATTAATAAATTTGTTTGGACAGGGAAAAGACCAAGAGTAAAATTTAAGATAATGCAAGATGTACGTGAAAGAGGTGGTCTTAAAATGCCCAATTTTAAATTATATTATGAGGCTGCTGCTTTATCATCAATTAGTGATTGGTTTAATTCAACACAAGGGAAATTATTGAATATTGAGGGTTGTGATTTGTTATTTGGTTGGCATGCATACTTATTGTATGACAAGAAAGTGGATAATGTTTTTAAGACACATATATTAAGGTATGCTCTGTTGCGAGTTTGGGAAAAATATCGATATAAGTTAAATTATAAAATACCAATTTGGGCAATACCTAAACATGCAATAGAAAATATAAATGTGGGATTTAAACATGATGTGACTACATATAAAGAAATTCTTAGGAAGGAAAGGAATGTGTGGCAATTGAAGCCATATAATATTTTAAAAGAAGGGAAAATAGTACAAACTTGGTTCCAGTATGGGCAGTTACAAGCTAGATGGAAGGAAGATCAGAAAGTTGGTATTTCGATAACTGATGAAAATTTGGTTAAACAAATTAGAGATCAAGGTCAAGCACATATAAGAAGGATATATAATGCATTGATAGAAATAGACTCAGAAACGGAACTTGTTAAAGATTGTATGATAAAATGGGCCCAGAATTTTCAGGACGTCATAACAATGGATACTTGGGAAAAGATATGGGTCAGAAATGTAAAATTTACACAGGCTCAAAATTTAAGAGAGAATTTTTATAAAATGTTTTATAGATGGCATTTAGATCCTAGGGACGCGGTGGCTCAGTGGGTTAGGACGCTGAGCTTGTCGATCAGACGGTCGGCAGTTTGGTGGGTCGAATCCCGAGTGCCGCGTAACAGAGTGAGCGCCTGTTACTCGTCCCAGCTTCTGCCAACCTAGCAGTTCGAAAGCACGTAAAAATGCAAGTAGAAAAATAGGGACCACTACGGTGGGAAGGTAACAGCGTTCCGTGCGCCTTTGGCGTCTAGTCATGCCGGCCACATGACCACGGAGACGTCCTCAGACAAGCGCTGGCTCTTCGGCTTTGAAACGGAGATGAGCACCGGCCCCTAGAGTTGGAAACGACTAGCACGCATGTGCGGGGGAACCTTTACCTTTACCTTTACCTATTTAGATCCTAAAAAATTAGCAAGCATGTATCTGAACTGTCAGCCTAAATGTTGGAGGTGTGGTTGTGATGATGCAACGTATTATCATATATGGTGGACTTGTAAAAAAGTCAAAGCTTTCTGGATTAAAATTTGGTGGAACATGCAGAAGATATTTAAGAAAAAGATAAGGTTTTCTCCACAGTTATTTCTGTTGGGTATTATTACAGATTGTACTGTTATAGATACTAAATTGATGTTGAATTTAATTACGGCAGCAAGACTTTTAGTAGTGCACTATTGGAAGAAGGAGGAACTGCCTACTATAGAAGAGTGGACTTTGAAAGTGTCAAACCTGGCAGAAATGGCAAAGATTTCAGCATATTTCAAAGAACAATCGCAACAGAGATATATTGTGGAATGGAGAAGATGCATCGAGTATATTCAGAATAAATATGGGACTAAAAAGTTCCATTTAGCATATGAATAAGTATTAGGTTTTTTTATTGAAAAGTTTTACAATACATTTTTGAATACAAAACCCCTCCCCTCCCCCTCCCCTCTCCCCAAACCTTCCTAACCCTCTCCTCCCCTCCCCAACTTCCCAGAGCTAAATACAGGGTATAAAAATACAAA
>JAKJMR010006591.1:0-12093 GCA_024449315.1 Daboia siamensis | reverse complement strand
TTTACAGGGAAAGTATACAATGGCATAATCAGCATAATCAGCCAGAGGAACTAAAAATGTGTTGATTTTGTAACGATTTAGATGAAATTTTGAGCTCATGAAAATGACTTGGAAAGGATTAAACTATTAAACTGTCACAATAGATGTATAGTGCATTTTGCTCCAAAGAAACTATATTCTATACAGGAATTTCAAGCTATCTTGTTTTTGTTTACAGTTGTGCAGATGTGTTAGTATTTATGTTAGCCAAAAAATTTGGAGTCAAAGTACCAACAATCTTGAAGACAGCAGCCTGTAAAAGTTAGGTCAGTTGTCTTAGACAACAATAAAAAAAATTAATGGCAGTTTCCTGTGTTTTTGGGGTCTCTGGTGACATCAAACATCTTCTTTTCCAAGTTTTAATCTTTTAAATATAACTTTGCAATCCTTCCAACAAATTCCAATAGTTGGGACAATTGAAATAACAGCAAGGAACAATGCTGCCATTTATGACCTATTCATTTTGGTTTACACATATGAAGGGAACAATAATTAATTTCTTGTTTATTCTTATACTTTCTGGCACCTAAACATTGCCCTTACATCCTAGCTTCCTTCATAAGGTAATTCAGCTTCTACTATCAGCTTACCCTATTTAGCTCTGAAGGAGCTTCCTTCTTCCATTCCAATACCTATTGACATCTTTAAAACAAAATACATTTTAAGCAGAATTTTGTCCCATTCAAATGTATAGCAGGCATTCATTTGCAATATAAATCTTACACTATCATTACAATCTTAATTTTCAATAGTACTTTTTAAAAGCATACAGAATTTCCCCCTACCACCACCTGTTTGGTGTCAGTGTCACTGCAAGTATAAAGAAAGAGTTCCCTAAAGCAGAAACCCTGGCAAAGCAAGGTATGTTTTTAATTTTTTGTATCAGTGCAGTTAAAATATTAATCATTCTAGGGGCTTCTGGTTCCAGATTTTCGGTGCAGCCAGACGTGCGAGGGAGTCGCTCCTCGTGTCACCAGGATTTCTTCATCAGGGGGCCTCTGTAAAGGAGTCTAAAGTTGCCCTGGAAGGGCGAGCGGGGGAGAGGTCTCTCCAGTCAATGATAGAAGGGTGGCAGCCCTCCCGTCGGCTTGGAGCTACTCTCCAAACTGAAGAAGAAAGGATCGGCCACTCCCATGGCCCATCATTTAGCTGTTTCCTGCTGAAGCCAAAAGCACAACAAATCACTTGAAAGCACTTGAAATCTGGGTGAGAATTGCCTTCTTGTTTTCCTAATTGTCTACTTTCCTTGTCAAAAGCTTCTTGAATTTGCTTCCCCCTGTGAGGAGAGAGGGAAGGGATTTCTTTTTTTTTTTAATTGAAAAGTTTTTCAATACATTTTATCTTTAACATCCCAACCCCCACCCCCTCCCTCCCTTCCCAACCCAATCCCACCCTCTCACCCTCCCCTTCCCCCCTCCCCCCTCCCCGACTTCCCAGAGCTTAACACAAGGTATAAAAGTAAAAAAACAATCATAAACTACCATATGCTAATAACAATAAACTATTAAGTCTACCGCACTTTAGCTCTTATAAAATGACTACAAGCAATATAAATATCCCATCAATACTTATTCAAATGCTAAATGAAACTTTTTAGTCCCATATTTATTCTGAATGTAATCAATCCATTTTTTCCACTCCGCATTATATCATTGTTACGAATGGTCTTTCAAATACGCTGAAATCTTCGCCATTTCTGCCAGGTTGGAAACCTTTAAAGTCCACTCTTCTATAGTCGGCAGTTCTTCCTTCTTCCAATATTGCCCTATTAAAAGTCTCGCTGCCGTAATCAAGTTCAGCATCAGCTTAATATCCACAACAGTAGTATCAGTAATAATGCCCAGTAAAAACAATTGCGGACAAAACTTTATCCTTTTCTTGAATATCTTCTGCATTGGCTACCAGTTGTCTTCCGAGTGAGATTCAAGGTACTGGTAATGGTGTTTAAGGCCCTTCATGGCACGGGTCCGGAGTACCTTAGGGATCACCTGCTGCTGGCATCAACTTCCCTCCGCCCTGTGTGTTCCCACAGAGAGGGTCTCCTCAGGGTGCCACCGATCAGAGAATGTCGATTGGTGGCCCCCAGGGGGAGATCCTTCTCTGTGGGCGCCCCGGAGCTATGGAATCAGCTGCCAGTTGAGCTCCGGACGGCGCCCGACCTTCGCTCCTTCCGTCGCGATTTGAAAACATTTTTATTTCTACAAGCCAGCCTGGCCTGATGAGGGATGGGTGGTTTTTTAATGTTTGTATTGGATTTTAGTCGGGCATGTTTAATTCCTTTTTAATTTTTGTATTTTTGTATGTTTATATCTTCCCTGTAAACTGCCCTGATCCTTCGGGAGAAGGGCGGTATATAAATAAAATTATTATTATTATTATTATTATTCTGCATATTCCACCAGATTTTAATCCAAAATGCTTTAACCTTTTTACAAATCCACTATATATGAAAATACGTTGCATCTTCGCCACCACATCTCCAACATTTAGGCTGATAATTCGGATACATACTTGCTAACTTTTTAGGATCTAAATGCCACCTATAAAACATTTTATAAAAGTTCTCTCTTAAATTTTGAGCTTGTGTAAATTTTACATTTCTCACCCAGATCTTTTCCCAAGTGTCCATTGTAATAACTTCCTGAATATTCTGCGCCCATTTTATCATACAATCTTTAACAATTTCTGTTTCTGAATCAATTTCTATCAATGCAAGATATATCCGTTTGATATGTGCTGGGCCCTGATTTCTAATTTGCTTTACCAAGTTTTCATCATTCATTAAAAAACCAATTTTCTGATCTTCTTTCCACCTGGCTTGTAATTGCCCATACTGAAACCAAGTTTGAACAATCTTTTTTCCTCATAAAAAATTATATGGCTTCAAACACCATACGTTCCTCTCCAAACTCAAGATTTCCTTATATGTAGTCACATCATGTTTAAATCCAACATTTATGTTTTCTATTGTGTGTTTCGGTATTGCCCATAAGGGTATCTTGTAGTTTAACTTATGTCTATGCTTTTTCCAAACTCGCAACAAAGCATGTCTTAAAATATGCGTCTTAAACACATTATTTACCTTCTTGTCATACAATAAATATGCATGCCAACCAAATAACAAATCATGACCTTCAAGATTTAATAATCTCCCTTGTGTTAAATTAATCCAATCACTTATCGCTGATAATGCAGCAGCTTCATAATATAATTTAAGATTGGGCATTTTTAGACCACCTCTTTCACGCGTATCCTGCATAATTTTGAATTTAATCCGTGGCCTTTTCCCTGCCCAAACAAATTTATTAATACCCTTCCTCCAAGTTTGAATCCTTTTTAAGAATCGGTATCATTTGGAACAGAGGGAAGGGATTTCTTTTCCCCACCCTCTTTAAGAGCAGCCTTTGTCTACATTGAGAGAGAAAAGAAAACGCCTTCTACTAAATTATACTGATTTATTGGACTTACTGCCTTTCTACTTTTGGCCCAAAGTTTCTATATTTACAGAAATGGACTATTCTATCTATTAGTCTAAAAAGGGGGACAAAAAAAGAAATAAATAAAAAGATACTGTCTGAAAAGGACTTGAAGTACTCTGGGGATATCTAGTGAATACTATTGGCAAACAAGCTTGCTTACATTTTGGACTGACCTTGGCATTAAGATAAAAACCTGAAACAGCTGGAGATGAATTTGCCTTAGACTTGTGGAGGTAGACTCTTACTAATTTTTGTTTGAAAAAAAGCCTCCACCAAGGATTATTTATAATTATTACAAAATGGAGAACGATCAGCCACAAACCTTGCTTGATTATAACCTCATACTTGAAACAATCTACAGAGTCACTGAGATGTCTATCTCCAGATTTAATAATTTACATGCCAACCTCAAGTCACAAATTGAAACACAGACTGCAACTAAAGAATTTATACTTCAGAATATAACAAAATTGGAAGATATTACTATTGAGACAGAGGAATATAAACAACAACTATCCAAAGAACCAACAATTCTAAAAGTACAAGGAACTATCACTATGGCAAATAACCTTTAAGGACCAACAACAAACTATGGTAAAACTTAATACTCAACTTTTCACTCCATCAAAAAAGCCTATAACTTTAGAAATATACTATGTACAAGATAGTGATGCTAACATAGAGGACATGGAAGATCAACAAAGACAGTTTCCTGAAAGCCTGGATAGCCAAGCATTAATTACAAAATTGGATAAGACTCTACTTAAAGCAGATGAACCCAAAGGGAAGAGAAATCCAGACCAAACTGAAGATAAAGTTTTTAGAGCAAATACAGAGACTAGAACTAACAGGGCAACAACATAATGATTACAAATGGTTTGGTTTTTGTGGATCACTGATGGCTAGATGGCCTCCTTCGATTCAAATAATATGTATTGGAGTGAAGGGAGACTTATCTGGCAATTCAAAGGCCTTGGTTTGGAAACCTGATTGGCAAAAAAAGAAAGCCAGAGTTAGATTTAAAATGTGACGCAGAGTTAGACATTATAATTTGTACACTGACAGAATGGAAATTTGGTTTATAGATCCCACTTTTGATGTTAAAATACATTTGATTATTCTATTTAAGAATTAAGAATTAGCTAAAATTTAAAACAGAATCCGGTTATGTATAAATAGTTGTAGATTTTAAACATAGGCTGTGGTCCTGTCAGTAACATGTGATGTATTAGGATGTGAAACAGATGATATTTATTAGGTAGAACATAGCTACTCAGCCACTGTGTATGTTAGATGCTATAGTTTTTGCTGTAATGAAATAAGGGAAATTTGGGTTGTGAATATTATTTGGGATGTTAAAGGCTAAATTTGAATAATATAATTAAAATTAAAATTAGGTAAACTTTAATAACACGACATATATATTTCAATGAAATTGAATTGACAAATTTTTCAACTGACCATGCTATTTTTAGAAACTTGGTAGTTTAAACTGGTTGTATGAAATGTTAAGGGAAATTGAGAAGGATGTTTTGATAATGTAACCTTAATTATGTACTGAAAACTCTGTTACTGAATCTCTGATTACCCAGTCATCATTATGCTTTCTAAATATGTAGATTTTAACTGAAAAACCAATAAAACTTGTTTTAAAAAATAATTATTCTAATCATGTTTGCAATTATGAATAAAGCAACTTAAGGATTCCAATACACATACGTATCATATGCATTGTGAATAATAGACCTGTAAATATTCTTCAAAGGGTTTGCAAAACAGAAAGATTTTTAAAATTTGAAACAAGCAAGACCACAAATCTCCAAACAATTATTGAAGATGTTAATTACTAATATAATCAGCCCATTATTTAGAATGCAATGCAAAGAATCTTATTGTCTCTTTTCTGCTTTTACAACTTTGCACATATAATTTGATCTTCCAGTTCAGTGGAGACATGTACCACAATTATTGGAAATATGATGTAAAAAGCATGAACTCAAGATGACACTTGCAAATAAAAGATGAAAAGGAGGTATGAAATTAGTAGCACAGTATTCTCAATGTGAAAATTTTGCTAGGAGTTTCATGTGGTCTTGAGCGATTCATAGTCCAATTCTGCACTATGCCATTGCAAAACTGTTGTATACCAGTAGATGTTCCTTTTTCCTACAGTGCTGAAGAATATAGCTGAAATTACCTTGGACAGCATGAAGAAGAAAAAATATTCAATGAAATGAAATCAGAATGTTCACTGGAAGCAATAATAATGAAGAATAATTAATAAACCAAAGATAGAAGTCAAATGAAAAGGTTGCTGACACTTCAGAAAATTAAGGACAATTGAAATCAGAGGCTCTCAGGTGGCTGATTCTGTCATTGATGACCAAGCATAGTTTACAAGAACTCAAAGACACACTTGCTGACAAACAATCCTGCCAAATGACATCAAATGGGCCTTGCAGAATAAAGACTGAACAATAACACCTTATATTAAATTTTCTTAAAATATTCTCCCCACTTCCCCTGGCTTTCAGAATCCCAACTAACACAATGTTTGTAACTAACAAGCAAGTTATTTTTTCCCAAGTGTATAATCAAATTGCCAAACATGTAAAGCGTTGCAGTTTATCAGAGTGCAAAAGTTTGTAATAGGGTTGGTAGGCCTATGGTGCAGCACAAGGTGTGCATGGAGGTGGTTTCAAGTTTGCCTCCTATCATTTGCAGTTAAAAGGACCAGATAGCAGGTAAGGGGTAAGTTCTTTGCTTGTAATCTTCAGCAGACAAGTCTGTCATGTTCAGAGAGACTTATTAGAAAGAAAGCAAAAGTCAGGGATATGACTCTAAAAATGTATGACAGTCTAATTAGAATAACAGTATCATGCGGTTGAAGCAAGCCATCCAGTGGAATCAAATGCAAGAAGAATCAGTACAGGTAGTCGTCAACAATTGAGACCATCATTGCTAAGCAAGTTGGTTGTTAAGTGAGTCATATCTGATTTTGCAACTTTTCTTGCTATGATTGTTAAGTGAATAACTAGAGTTATTAAATAAACCATGTGGTCCTTAAGTAAATCCAGCTTCCCCCATTGACTTAGCTTATTGAAGGCAGCTGGGAAGGTCATAAATGGTGATCACGTGATTTTGGGATGCTGTAATTGTTGTCAGAATCCATTTATATCACATTTCATAAATGTATAGTAGAACATTGTGCTTATTCTGGGGATTCTGCCATAATTATTCCTCTCTGGGGAGAGGAAGGTTACTTAGATTGAAATAAGGGATCTTCAAACAACAGAGAAACGTCTGATCTGGGGGAGGGAGGGGGAGAGACAGATCTGGATCGCATCTTCATTTACAACTGAAAAAGGAAGAAGCAATAACAATAAAACTAAGGAGAGTTCCCTTTCCCACGGAAGGGCCTGACACCTAAGTAAATGATGGGAGGCTGACCAAATGGATGAGGGGAGGGGGCTGAAATGGGAATGCTTTATATAGGATTGAAATGTAACTTTGTTAGATTCCGTCTTGTATTGCCACAATCGATTCCATCCTAGTAAACATTTTCCTTTTGGACTAAACTTGCATCCAAGAGTTCTTATTTCCTAAGATGTGGATTGAGGTGGGTCCTGACAGTAGACGGAATCTGCTATAAGAATCAACCTGGAAGGGAAAACCTTACCGGGGGACTTTGCAATAAATGCAATGTCTGGCGACGAAACAAGAGAGGAGGGAAGCCCCATGGAGAGGGGGTCTTCCTCCCAAATGGAATCCCAGAGACGATGGGAAGCTGAAGTGGCATATTCCCCTGGGGAAGAAGCGGTGGAGCAGTACGACCGAAAACCCCGGTGGTCGATGGGCATTGGAATGAAAAGTGAGTGGGAAAAGGCATCGAGGGAAGTAACCCTGAGACGGAGCGACCACCAACTGGAATGGAGGCAGGAGATGGAGAGCCCCCTGCATGCCAGTGAGGAGGAGCGGATCCTGGAAAAGGCCATTGATCTGATGAAAGCAATCCTGAGCTCACTAAGGGAGGAGAGAGCTGAAAATCGCAACCGAGGCAGCGCCTGGGGACGCAACTGGAAAGGTAATGGAGGGGATCCAGCATCTGAAACCCCGGGGCAGTCCAATGGAACATGAATTGCTGCCTCAGCAGTACCCCCCCCCCCCAGAACCACAGACGGGGACCAGGATGAGGAGCGATACTGGCCACGGTGCAGACAACGCTTGAGCCAAAGACTCCCGCCCCTGGAAGTCAAATTCAAGGGGGAGCCATCACGACTGGGATTCTTCCTAACCCAAGTCCTCAGCTACATGGAAGAGTACAGCCGGGATATCCCTAGTGACAAAACACGCATCCGAATTGTGCAATCCATCCTGGATGGATCGGCCACAGACTGGGTGGTGAACTTGCATGACTCCAACACCCCAGAACTCGATGACTTCAACCGATTCATGTCATCTTTGAGGCGGTGGTTCGAGGATCCTTTGGCTGACCGTAAGGCCCGGGAGAGAATCAAAACGGTGAGGCAGGGCAGGCGAGCAGTGGCTGAATATACCCAAGAATTCCGGGCCATTCCCAGCAAGCTGAACTGGCCAGAAGACATACTCCTTAGCCACTTCAAAGATGGTCTAAACTACGACTTGTAGGACGCTTGCCTGCCTCGAGGAGACCCACCCCATCTCGACGACTGGTACATCCTGGCGGAAGAAGTAGAAATAGACCTACTGAAGAGACACCGCAGAGGAAAACCATGGGGCCGCCTGCCAACCGAGCAAACACACGAGGGGTAAAAACCACCAGCCACAGCCAAAAAATCAACAGGTTGTTTCAACTGTGGGAGAGAGGGTCACCGTGCTGCAGAATGTCGTTCAAAAGCCCCCACACGAAAACCAGAGGCATCATCCTCCAAGAAGCTGGGGAAGTCCCAAGGCAACACAAAAGAATCTTCCATGAAGGGGACAGAGGCTGTAGAGTCCACAAGCATGCCCAAGATGGCGGACGTGCTCGGCTGAGCTCCACTGAGTTCCAGCTGTTAGGCGTCCTTAGGAGCCCCCCAGGGGGCCTTCGGGCCCTCCGTGTTGGGGATTGGTGCGACAGGCAGTGAGGTAGGCGACAAGGTAAGCAGTAAGGCTCTTGCCTGCTGGTCTGCCCGTCTGCTGGCTCGGCTGTCGTCCGCCCGCTCGCTTTTGCCTTTCCCGGGCCCATTTGTAGCTGGCGTCGGCGTTTTTTGCTGTGCTGGGCCGTTTCGAGGCGCTTTCAGCGGTGGCGTCCTCAAGCCGGTTTCGGTCAGCAGAGGGGACGCTCGCGGGTTCGTCTTGGTGGTGGTGGCGGCAGCGGCGACATCGGCATTAGCTTTGGCATCGGTGGCGTCGGTGTTTTCGGGCCGCGTTCGGCGGCGGTGGCGTCGTCGTCGTCCTCGGGCCTTGCTCGGGCCATTTTCGGAGGTCGGCAGTGGCATTTTCTGGGCCTTTTGGCCCGTTTTGCCAGCGGCGGCGTTTTCGTGTTGCCTCAGGCCGCCCCGGAGCCACCTCGGGCCGCCTCAGGCCGCTTTCGTCGTCGTCGTCTTCGGGCCATCTTAGCAGTGGAGAGGATGACCACGGGTCATCCCGGCGGCAGCGATGTTTCCTGTGCCGTTTTCGGGCCGCTTTCGGCGGCGACGTCTTTGGACCGTTTTAGTGGTGGAGAGGATGACTGCGGGTCATCTCGGCGGCGGCGATGGCGGCATGTGTCTTCTGTACCATTTTTGGGGCGCTTTTGGCGATGGTGACGGCGTCTTCGGGCCGTTTTCACTATCTTGGCCCTGGTTATACATCTACCCACGTACCAATTTTCTGCCTGCCTCCCTTTCCCCTTTGGATTTGAAAGGACCTGGGCATAAGCCACGGTGGGAGAGTGGCTTGGGTTTACATCTGCAGCCCCATAGAGGTGGGAGCTCTATGGGGTATGCCTTACCCAGGGTGTATATCTTGGACCACCCCTGGGAACAGAGTTGCAACCCGTCGTGAGAGGACGGGGGGTGGCCTGTTTCTGGGGGCACCCAACTGAGTGGCAGTGGAGTTGGGTGTGGGTCCAGATACTCACTTCCTATGTCTCGATCCTCCTATTGAACTTATCAACTATGGGACTGCCTTTCCTGGACTCTCCTGGACTTGTATGCATCGATATACTAGCACGGATTTGTTCGCCCTCAGGGGCGCCCCCCTCTCCTGGGTGCGACCCGCCTTTTTTAACACCTTTAATCTCGATGAAGGGCCCGATTACTGGGACCCTGAGAGATGGCTGGGCAGGGGCAGGGGCCTTCAATATAAATTTAATAGGAGGCCCCTGGTTAACTTTTTAGCAAAATTATTTATGGGGTTAGGGAGAGGGGTGGGAGTGGGTGGTGGTTGTTTGGCTATGAGGGGTGGTCAATCAACCGTGGCTCAGGCCAGGCCTGGATCTGATCGCGTAGGGAGGGAGCAGGGTGTGGTTCCCTCCGGGGCTCGGGAGCGGGTCATGAGACTACCGATTCCCACGACGTTGGGGAATGGCAGCAGGTGCATGAACAGAGGGCCGTATTGTTACCGGGGGGGTCGTCTCCGCTATTTACAAGCGGTGAGGCGCCCCGACCCTCTGTTTCTTCCCCGAGGTCCCGGGAGCGAGGATGTGCAGCCTCCTGAGCTCCGGCTGGTGTACCTAAATGCCAGGTCCGTGGTTAACAAAGCTCCCCTTGTTCGGGATTTAGTTGAGGGTGAGCATGCGGACCTGGCTTGCATCACGGAGACTTGGTTGGGTCCAGAGGGTGGGGTTCCTTTGGTTGATCTCTGCCCACCAGGTTTCTGGGTGCTACACCGGCCCCGGGCTAAAGGTAGGGGTGGGGGAGTGGCGGTAGCTATCAGGGAGACCTTATGTCCGCGGGAGACCACCGTTCCTCAGATAGTCGGGTGTGAGTCTCTCTTTTTGAGATTTGGTCCGGGGGCGCAGTTGGGCTTGCTGCTGGTGTACTTTTTGCCTAGTCGCGCAGCGGCAGCCCTGCCTGAGCTACTCGATGCCCTCTCTGGGTTGGTGATTGAGTTCCCCAAACTTATAGTTTTGGGTGACTTCAATCTACCATCCCTAGGAGGTTCATCTGAGTTAGCTCGGGAGTTCATGGCTTCCATGACGGCCATGGACCTGACGCAAGTAATTTCTGAACCAACTCATGAGGGAGGCCACACCCTTGACCTGGTTTTCTTATCTGGACGGTGGTTAGATGATCTTGGTGGGGGCTCTCCATTTATTATGCCCCTGTCATGGACCGATCATTACCTCCTGCGGCTGGTCTTCCGTTTTGCCACCCCCCGCCGTGGGGGTACGGAGCCAACTAGATGGTACCGCCCCAGGCGCTTAATGGATCCTGATAGGTTCCAGGCAGTGCTGGGGTCCCCACCTGCCTCCGTTGCTCACAACTCGGCGGATGCCCTAGTGGAAGCCTGGGAAAGGGCAGCCACTGAGGCACTTGACCGAGTTGTACCCCTGCGGCCCCTGACCCGGTGCAGATCCCAACGAGCTCCATGGTTTTCTATGGAGCTCCGGGAGATGAAGTGTCGGAAACGGGGCCTAGAGAGATGTTGGAGGTCCAGCCGATCCGAATCCGACCGGTTGCGACTAAGAACCTTTATTAGGTCTTATCTCGCAGCGATGAGGGCGGCGAGGTGTAATTACTTCTCTGCCCTCATCGCGTCCGCAGATAATCGCCCGGCCGCCCTGTTTAGGGTGACCCGCTCCCTCCTTAATCAGGAGGTGAGGGAGGAACCCTTGCAGGGTCGTGCCAAGGAGTTTGGTCAACATCTGTCGGATAAAATCGCTCGGATTCGGACCGGTCTGGACTCCAACTGGGCAGGGTCTGACGATCAGGACACGGGCAGTCTTGTCGATGTTATCTGGGAGGAGTTTGATTCTGTGACCCCTGAGGAAGTGGACAGGATTATGGGAAGGTTGAGCTCCACCACATGTTTATTGGACCCGTGCCCTTCTTGGCTGGTTTATGCAGCTCGGGAGAGGACACGAGGCTGGTTCCAGGCAGTTATATCTGCTTCTTTGAGTGAGGGTAATTTCCCCACCGTCTTGAAGGAGGCGGTGGTGAGACCTCTCCTCAAGAAGCCTGTCCTGGACCCAGCTATTTTGAATAACTTTCGTCCGGTTTCCAACCTTCGCTTTCTTGCGAAGGTTGTTGAGAGTGTGGTGGCGCATCAGCTTCCCCTGGTTCTGGATGAAGCGGATTATCTAGACCTGTACCAATCGGGTTTCAGGCCCGGGTACAGCACGGAGACGGCATTGGTCGCTCTGGTGAATGATCTCTGGAGGGCCCGGGACAGAGGACATTCCTCTGTCCTTGTCCTATTAGACCTCTCGGCGGCTTTCGATACCATCGACCATGGTATCCTGCTGCGGCGTCTCAGGGGATTGGGAGTGGGAGGCACAGTTCTTCAGTGGTTCTCCTCCTATCTCCTGGGACGCTCGCAGTCGGTGTTGGCAGGGGGGCAGAGGTCGACCCCAAGGACTCTCACTTGTGGAGTTCCTCAGGGGTCGGTCCTCTCGCCTCTCCTGTTCAAC
>JAKJMR010006590.1:0-18328 GCA_024449315.1 Daboia siamensis | reverse complement strand
GAGATATTGGAACACTGCTATCATGTCACCCCTCACTCTTCTCTTCGTTAAACTACACATACCCAATTCCAGCAACCGTTCCCTATATGTTTTGGCCTCCAGCCCCCTAATCATCTTTGTTGCTCTTCTCTGTACCCTTTCTAGAGTCTTGACATCTTTTTTACATCGTGGTGACCAAAACTGGATACAGTATTCCAGGTGTGGCCTTACCAAAGCATTGTAAAGTGGTATTAGTACTTCACTTGATCTTGATTCTATCCCTCTGTTAATGCAGCCTAGCACTGTGTTGGCTTTTTTGGCAGCTGCAGCACACTGCTGGCTCATATTGAAGTGATTGTCTACTAGGACTCCGAGATCCCTCTCACAGTTACTACTATTGAGCAAGGTACCACCTATACTATACCTGTGCATTTGATTTTTCCTGCCTAAATGTAGAACCTTACTTTTTTCACCATTGAATTTCATTTTGTTAGATAGTGCCCAATGTTTGAGTCTGTCCAGATCCTTCTGTATCTTAAGCCTATCTTCTGGAGTATTGGCTATTCCTGCCAGCTTGGTGTCGTCTGCAAACTTCATGAGTTCCCCATCTATCCCCTCATCCAAGTCGTTAATGAAGATATTGAAGAGCACTGGGCCCAGAACAGAGCCCTGAGGGCACCCCACTACACATTTGCTTCCATGTAGATGCAGTTCCATTGAGGACCACAGGCTGAGTACGGCCTGTCAGCCAGCTACGAATACATCTGGTGCTGATGCTGTCTAACCCACATTTTTCTATCTTATCAAGTAGTAGGTTGTGATCTACTTTATCAAATGCCTTACTGAAGTCCAAGTAAATTATATCTACAGGATTCCTCTGGTCCACTAATTTTGTCACTTGGTCAAAGAATGTAATAAGATTTGTCTGGCATGATCTGTTTTTGACAAACCCATGTTGACTTTTAGTGATGACTTTGTTTGCATCAAGATGTTCACTGATTTGTTGTTTGATTATCTTTTCCAGAATCTTCCCAGGTATTGAGGTCAGGCTGATAGGTCTGTAGTTTCCTGGATCTATTTTTTTCCCTTTTTTGAATATGGGAACTACATCAGCTCTCTTCCAGTCCTCTGGTAGTTCCCCAGTGCTCCAGAATCTATGAAAAATATAGTTCAGTGGTTCTGAGATCACGTCTGCCAGTTCCTTGAGAACTTTGGGATGTAATCCATCTGGTCCTGGTGATTTGAACTCGTCTAGGCTGGACAGAACAGGCAAGTTTGGCCTTGGAGTGCAAAATGAAGCAGGGCACAGGCTGATAGAATTTTGTCAAGAGAATACAATGGTCATAGCAAACACTCTTTTCCAACAACCCAAGAGACGGCTTTACACATGGACATCACCAGACGGTCAACACAGAAATCAGATTGACTATATGCTCTGCAGCCAAAGATGGAGAAGCTCTATACAGTCAGTAAAAACAAGACCAAGAGCTGACTGTGGCTCAGACCATGAGCTTCTTGTTGCAAAGTTTAGGCTTAAATTAAAGAAAGTAGGGAAAAGCACTAGGCCAGTCAGGTATGAATTAAATCATATCCCTTTTCAATATACAGTAGAGGTGACAAATAGATTTAAGGAATTAGATCTGATAGACAGAGTGCCTGAAGAACTATGGACAGAGGTTCACAACATTGTACAACAGGTAGCAAACAAAACCATCCCAAAGAAAAAGAAATGCAAGAAAGCAAAATGGCTGTCTGAGGAAGCTTTGCAAATAGCTGAGGAAAGGAGGGAAGCGAAAGGCAAGGGAGAAAAAGAAAGATATGCCCAATTAAATGCAGAATTCCAAAGAATAGCTAGAAGAGATAAGAATGCCTTCTTAAATGAACAGTGCAAAGAAATAGAAGAAAACAATAGAATATACCGCCCTGAGTCCTTCGGGAGTAGGGCGGTATATAAATATAATTAAATAAATAAATAAATAAATAGGGAGGACCAGAGATCTTTTCAAGAAAATTGGAGAGATGAAAGGAAAGTTTCATGCAAAAATGGGCATGATAAAGGACCAAAATGGCAGGGACCTAAAAGAGGCAGAAGAGATTAAGAAGAGGTGGCAAAATTACACAGAAGAACTATACAAGAATGAGCTTAACGTCCCTGATAACCACGATGAGGTGGTCACTGACCTCGAGCCAGACATCCTAGAATATGAAGTGAAGTGGGCCTTAGAAAAGCTGAGCAACAACAAAGCTAGTGGAGGTGACAGTATTCCAGCTGAGCTATTCAAAATCTTAAAAGACGATGCAGTAAAAGTGCTACACTCAATTTGCCAGCAAATTTGGAAAAATCAACAGTGGCCACAGGATTGGAAAAGATCAGTTTACATTCCAATTCCAAAGAAAGGCAGTGCCAAAGAATGTTCAAACTATCACACCATTGCACTCATTTCTCATGCTAGTAAAGTTATGCTTAAAATCCTATTTAAAGACGCTTGCTCCTCGGGAGGAAAGCTATGGCAAATCTAGACAGCACACTAAAAAGCAGAGACATCACCCTGTCAAGAAAAGTGCGTATAGTCAAGGCTATGGTCTTCCCAGTTGCAATGTATGGCAGTGAAACCTGGACCATAAGAAAGGCTGAGCGCCAAAGAATTGAAGCCTTTGAACTCTGGTGCTGGAGAAGACTCCTGCGAGTCCCTTGGACTGCAAGGCGATCAAACCGGTCAGTCCTAGAGGAGATCAACCCTGACTGCTCTTTAGAAGGCCAGATCCTGAAGCTAAAACTCAAATACTTTGGCCACCTAATGAGAAGGAAGGACTCACTGGAGAAGAGCCTAATGCTGGGAAAGATTGAGGGCAATAGAAGAAGGGGACGACAGAGAATGAGGTGGCTGGATGGAGTCACTGAAGCAGTAGGCGTGAGCTTAAATGCACTCCAGAAGATGGTAGAGGACAGGAAGGCCTGGAGGAATGTTGTCCATAGGGTCGCGATGGGTCAGACACGACTTCGCAACTAACAACAACAGGCTGGACAGGTGTTCACTTACCATTTTTTTGCCTATCTTAACTTGCGTTTCTATTCTGTTTTTTATGGCACTGGTTTGGGTAGGTTGGACTGTTTTTTCCCTTTGTGTAAAGACAGATGCAAAAAACGTGTTAAATAGTTCTGTTTTCTCCCTATTGCTTGTCACCTTCTTGCCACTTTCCCCCACTAATGGACCAATCATTTCCTTAACATTTTTCTTGTTTTTTATATGTTGAAAGAAGCATTTTTTGTTATTTTTGACTTTGGTCGCAAGCCTTAGTTCATTTTGAGCCTTAGCTTTCCTCACTTCATCTTTGCAGGCACGGGCTATTTGCTGATATTCTGACTTAGTTATGTGCCCCTTTTTCCAATTTTTATCCTTTTTATCTTTCAATTTATCAGAGAGTTCTTTATGCAGCCATGCTGATTTCTTTTGAGAGCTGTTATTTTTCTTCTTTGTTGGTATTGTACTAGACTGGGACTTTATTATCTCACTTTTCAAAATTTCCCAAGCTTCCTGAGTTGTTTTCCCCTTTAGGATTCTCATCCATGGGATTCTTCCCATGGTCTCTCTAGGTTTATTGAAATTAGCTCTTTTAAAGTCCAAGACTCTAGTTTGGCTGTGTTCTATTGCTTGTGCCTCCAGAATGTTGAATTCCAATATTGCATGATCACTTCCCCCCAAGGTTCCTGTGGCTTCGACACCTTCTATCATTTCATCTCTGTTTGTGAGAATTAAATCCAATATGGCTAATCCCCTAGTTCCCTTCTCTACTTTTTGGGAGAGAAAGTTGTCTGCTAGGTTTGACAGGAATCTGTTTGATCTTCCACTTGGTGCAGAGTTTGTCTCCCAGTTGATATCAGGGTAATTAAAGTCCCCCATTACTATTGTGATGTGCTTCTTACATACCTTAGTTAGCTGACTAGCAAAAAGTTCATCTATTTCCTCTGCTTGGTTGGATGGCCTATAGTATACACCTATGGTAATGTCATTTTTTCCCCCTTTTATATTGACCCAAATGCATTCAAGTTTACAGTTTTCGTCATTGTTGTGCTCTATTTCTGTAGAGATAAAGTTATTTCTTATATATAGAGCAACTACTCCTCCTCTTTTGTTTAGTCTGTTTCTTTTAAATAGTTTAAATCCCTCTAGCTGTGTGTTCCATTTGTAGGTTTCGTCCCACCATGTTTCCGTAATGGCAACAATATCATATCCACCCTCATTTACCTGAATTTCTAGTTCACCCTGCTTACTGTTCATACTCTTTGCATTAGTGTATAGACATTTGAGTCCTTTATGACTGACCCTGTGTTTACTTGCTGCATAACCTGTGTGGTGCCTGGCTTCCCCTATTTTCTTAGATTCCTGGGGACAGTGATGTTCTGTATCAATTAACTCACTGTCTCCATTGTTTAGTTTAAATGTTCCTCCAGAAAAGCTGTGATTTTATTGCCAAGTAACTCAGTCCCTTTCTTGGATGGATGCAGACCATCTCTTTTATACATTTTTTCATCGGACCAGCTACAGACATCGTGACTAATATAACCAAAGCCTTCTCCTTTACACCACTCCTTTAGCCACATATTAAATTCTGCTATACGCTGGCCTTTTCCATTTTGCTCCTTATACACAGGTAAAACCTCTGAAAAAGTAAGCCTACAGCCTATTCTGCTATGTTCCTGCCCCAAGCTCTGGAAATCATCCTGCACAGAGAGTACATCTTTTTGGGACAGATCGTTAGTGCCAAGATGTACAATAGCCTCCACATCACAGTCTTTGCTGGCATTCTTGATTATTTTAGAAATACGCTTCTTGTCCCTACTGGCAGTAGCACCTGGAAGACACCTGACCTCTTTCAAAACCTCTGTGTCCTTTCCTAAATTTACATCCCTTATAATTGAATCACCAACCAGAAGGATCATATACAAGAAAGATATATTTCAGTTTGGAGAAGATGGATAGATTATATTCAGAACAAATATGGGACTAAAAAGTTTCACTTAGCTTATGAGTAGATTTTAGAGCAGACATGTCAAACACAAGGCCCGGGGGCCGGATCCGGCCCGCGAAGTGGTTTCATGTGGCCCACAAAGCCATCCTGGAAACAGTGAGGGAACGGCCCCCACTGCCTTGGCCCTGGCCCAGAGACCCTCCTCCTGCCAGAGACCCTCAGATCTGTCCCACTCCTGCCCAGGCCCCCATAGGCACCCTTGATGCGAATGATGTAGAGCTGGCCATGCCCACCCAGTAGGTCATATGCACTCTAGCCACACCCACCCAGTAGGCCACACCCACCCAGGCCATACCTACCCGGCCCCCTGAGGGCAACCGCAATGCTGATGCGGCCCTCAGTGAAATTGAGTTTGACACCCCTGTTTTAGAGGGATATTGTTATTAATTTTAGTATTAGTATTGATTATAATTTTGTTTAAGTCATTATCTGGACTGAGTTCGATCCTGTTTCCCCTGATGATGTGGACAGGATCATGGGGAGGCTGAGCTCCACCACTTGTTTGTTGGATCCGTGCCCCTCCTGGCTGGTTTATGCGGCTCGGGAAGACAAGGCTGGTTCCAGGCAGTAATAACTGCTTCTTTGAAGGAGGGTGTCTTCCCCGCCGCCTTGAAGGAGGCGGTGGTGAGACCCCTCCTCAAAAAGCCTGTCCTGGACCCGGCTGTTTTAAATAACTATCGTCCAGTCTCCAACCTTCGCTTTCTGGTGAAGGTTGTTGAGAATGTGGTGGCGCATCAGCTTCCTCTGTTCCTGGAGGAAACTGATTATCTCGACCCGTACCAATCGGGTTTCAGGCCCGGGTACAGCACGGAGACGGCATTGGTCGCGCTGGTGAATGATCTCTGGCGGGCTCGGGACAGGGGTTGCTCCTCTGTCCTAGTCCTATTAGATCTCTCAGCGGCTTTCGATAGCATCGACCATGGTATCCTTCTGCAGCATCTCAGGGGGTTGGGAGTGGGAGGCACTGTTTTACAGTGGTTCTCCTCCTATCTCCTGGGCCACTCGCAGTCGGTGTTGACTGGAGGGCAGAGATCCGCCCCGAGGCCTCTCGCTTGTGGAGTTCCTCAGGGGTCGGTTCTCTCTCCCCTCCTGTTCAACATCTACATAAAGCCGCTGGGTGAGATCATTCGTGGTTTTGGGGTGGGGTATCATCAGTACGCTGATGATACCCAACTTTTTTTCTGCACCCCGAACCAACCCAGTGATGCCCTCGCCGTGATGTCCCGTTGTCTGGAGGCAGTCCAGGTCTGGATGGGGAGAAACAGGCTTTGTCTCAATCCTGCCAAGACTGAGTGGCTGTGCATATCAGCATCTTGGGCTAACCAGACTATTCCACCTTTAACGATGGGGGGTGAGGTGTTACCCCCCATTGACAGGGCTCGCAACTTGGGCGTCCTCTTGGATTCATGGCTCAATTTTGAAGATCATATAGGAGCTGTGACAAGGGGGGCTTTTGCCCAGGTTCGCCTGGTGCGCCAGTTGCAACCCTATCTGGACCGAGATGCCCTATGCACAGTCACTCATGCGCTCGTGACCTCCTGTCTAGACTACTGCAACGCTCTCTACATGGGGCTGCCCTTGAGGACCACTCGGAGGCTTCAGCTGGTGCAGAATGCAGCCGCGCGAGTTGTGATGAGGGTTTCCCGATACTCCCATGTAACACCTCTACTCCGCGAGCTGCATTGGCTTCTGGTTGCCCTCCGGGTGAGATTCAAGGTGCTGGTGATGACCTGTAAAGCCCTAAATGGCTTGGGTCCGGGATATCTGAGGGAACACCTGCTGCCGGCATCGAGCTCCCTTCGTCCAGTGCGCTCGCACAGGGAGGGTCTTCTCAGGGTGTCGCTGATGGAAGACTGTTGGCGGATAACACCCAGGGGAAGGGCCTTCTCTGTGGGTGCGCCTGCCCTCTGGAACCAGCTGCCCGTGGAGCTTAGGACTGCCCCCGACCTTCGCACATTTCGCCGGGACCTGAAGACCTGGCTCTTTGAGCTCTCCGGCCCGGGCTGAGAATTTTTAACTGGGGTTTTTAATTTTAGGGATGATTTAATCTTTTTTAAATTGTTTTTAACTTTTTTTTTTTTTTTTTTTTTTTTTTTATCATGGCAAAGATACTGGGGTGGGTTGCCATTTCCTTCGCCAGTGGATCACATTTTGTCAGAACTCTCGGCTATGACCTGTCCGTCTTGGGTGGCCCTGCACGGCATAGCTCATAGCTTCATTGAATTACGCAAGCCCCTTCGCCACGACAAGGCAGTAATCCATGAAGGGGCTATGGACAGTACCAAAGGCAAAATGATATGATGCTGGAAGATGAGCCCCTCAGGTCGGAAGGCGTCCAATATGCTACTGGGGAAGAGCAGAGGGCTAGTACTAGTAGCGCCAGAAAGAATGAAGCGACTGGGCCAAAGCCGAAAGGATGCTCAGCTGTGGATGTGTCTGGTGGTTAAAGGAAAGTCCGATGCTGTAAAGATTTTTTCTCCATAGGAACCTGGAATGTAAGATCCATGAATCAAGGAAAGCTGGACGTGGTCAAACAAGAGATGACAAGACTGAACATCAACATCTTAGGAATCAGCGAACTAAACTGGACAGGAATGGGTGAATTTAATTCAGATGACCATCAGGTATACTACTGCGGGCAAGAATCCCTCAGAAGAAATGGAGTAGCCTTCATAGTAAATAAAAGAGTAGGAAAAGCAATACTGGGATACAATCCTCAAAATGACAGAATGATCTCAGTTCAAATCCAAGGCAAACCATTCAATATCACAGTAGTCTAAGTCTATGCCCCAACCACCGGTGCTAAAGAGGATGAAAGAGGCTGCCTCCGGGGCTCTGGAGCGGGTCGTGGGATTATCTATTCCCACGACGGTAGGGAATGGCAGCAGGTGTAGGAACAGAGGGCCGTATCGTCATCCGGCAGGGCATCTCCGCTATTTACAAGCGGTGATGCACTCCGACCCTCTGCTTCTGCCCCGAGGTCCCAGGAGCGAGGATGAGCAGCCACCTGAGCTCCAGTTGGTGTACTTGAACACCAGGTCCATTGTTAATAAGGCTCCTCTTGTCCAGGACTTGGTTGAGGGTGAGCAGGCGGACCTGGCTTGCATTACGGAGACTTGGTTGGGTCCAGAGGGTGGTATTCCTCTGGTTGATCTTTGCCCACCAGGTTTCCGGGTGCTACACCGGCCTCGGGCTCAAGGTAGGGGCGGGGGAGTGGCAGTAGTTATGAGGGAGACCTTGTGTCCGCGGCAGGCCACCGTTCCCCAGATAGTCGGGTGTGAATCTCTCTTCCTGAGATACGGCCCTGAGGCGCAGTTGGGCTTGCTGCTGGTGTATCTTTCGCCTAGTCACGCAGCAGCAGCCCTGCCTGAGCTTCTCCACATCCTCTCGGGGTTGGTGATTGAGTTCCCCAAACTTATAGTTTTGGGTGACTTTAATCTACCATCCCTGGGAGGGTCGTCTGAGTTAGCTCGGGAGTTCATGGCTTCCATGACGCCCATGGACCTGACGCAAGTAATTCATGGACCGACTCATGTGGGAGGCCACACCCTTGACTTGGTTTTCTTATCTGGACGGTGGTTAGATGATCTTGGTGGGGGCTCCCCAATTATTATGCCCGTGTCATGGACCGATCATTACCTCCTATGGCTGGTCTTCCGTTTTGCCACTCCCCGCCGTGGGTGTGTGGAGCCAATTAGATCAGGGGTGTCAAACTCAATTTCATTGAGGGCCGCATCAGCATTGCGGTTGCCCTCAGGGGGCCGGGTGGGTGTGGCCTGGGTGTGTGTGGCCTACTGGGTGGGTGTGGCTAAAGTGCGTATGGTCTACTGGGTGGGCATGGCCAGCTCTACATTGTTCGCATCAAGGGTGCCTATGGGGGCCTGGGCAGGAGTGGGACAGATCTGAGGGTCTCTGGCAGAAGGAGGGTCTCTGGGCCAGGGCCAAGGCAGTGGGGGCCGTTCCCTCACTGTTTCCAGGATGGCTTCGCGGGCCGCATGAAACCACTTTGCGGGCTGGATCCGGCCCCCAGGCCTTGTGTTTGACATGTCTGAATTAGATGGTACCGCCCCAGACGCTTAATGGACCCTGATAGGTTCCAGGCAGCGCTGGGGTCCCCACCTGCCTCCGTTGCTCAAAACTCGGCAGATGCCTTAGTGGAAGCCTGGGAAAAGGCGGCCACGGAGGGACTTGACCGAGTTGTACCCTTGCGGCCCCTGACCCGGTGCAGATCCCAACGAGCTCCATGGTTTTCTGTGGAGCTTCGGGAGATGAAGTGTCGGAGACGGGGCCTAGAGAGCTGTTGGAGGTCCAGCCGATCCGAATCCGACCGATTGCGACTAAGAACCCATATTAGGTCTTATCTCGCAGCGATAAGGACGGTGAGGTCTAATTACTTCTCCACCCTTATCGCGTCCGCAGATAATCGCCCGGCCGCCCTGTTTAGGGTGACCCGCTCCCTCCTTAATCAGGAGGTGAGGGAGGAACCCTTACAGGGTCGTGTCGAGGAATTTAGTCAATATCTGTCGGATAAAATCGCTCGGATTTGGACCGGTTTGGACTCCAACTGGGCAGAGTCTGACGATCAGGACACTGGCGGTCTTGTCAATGTTAACTGGGAGGAGTTTGATTCTGTGAACCCTGAGGAAGTGGACAGGATTATGGGGAGATTGAGCTCCACCACATGTTTATTGGACCCATGCCCTTCCTATCTGGTTTATGCAGCTCGGGAGGGGACACGAGGCTGGTTCCAGGCGGTTATATCTGCTTCTTTGAGTGAGGGTAGTTTCCCCGCCGTCTTGAAAGAGGCGGTGGTGAGACCCCTCCTCAAGAAGCCTGCCTTGGACCCAGCTATGTTAAATAACTTTCGTCCGGTCTCCAACCTTCGCTTTCTTGCGAAGGTTGTTGAGAGTGTGGTGGCGCATCAGCTCCCTCTGGTCCTGGATGAAGCAGATTATCTAGACCCGTGCCAATCGGGTTTCAGGCCCGGGTACAGCACGGAGACGGCATTGGTCGCTCTGGTGAATGATCTCTGGAGGGCTCGGGATAGGGGACATTCCTCTGTCCTAGTCCTATTAGACCTCTCAGTGGCTTTCGATACCATCGACCATGGTATCCTACTGCGGCGGCTCAGGGGATTGGGAGTGGGAGGCACAGTTCTTCAGTGGTTCTCCTCTGGGACGTTCGCAGTCGGTGTTGGCAGGGGGGTAGAGGTCGACCCCGAGATCTCTCGTTTGTGGGGTTCCTCAGGGGTCAGTCCTCTCGCCTCTCCTGTTCAACATCTATATGAAACCGCTGGGTGAGATCATTTGTGGTTTTGGAGTTGGGTATCATCAGTATGCCGATGATACCCAACTTTTTATTTCGACCCCAAACCACCCCAGTGATGCCCTCGATGTGATGTCCCGTTGTCTGGAAGCGGTTCGGGTCTGGATGGGGAGGAACAGGCTTCAACTCAACCCCGACAAGACGGAGTGGCTGTACGTACCGGCATCTCGGGATAATCAGATTATTCCATCTCTTTCCATGGGGGGTGAGCTATTACCCCCTATAGATAGGGCTCGCAACGTGGGAGTCCTCCTAGATTCACAACTTACTTTAGAAGATCATATAGTGGCTGTGACTAGGGGGGCTTTCGCCCAGGTTCGCCTTGTGTGACAGTTGCGGCCCTATCTCGACCGGGATGCCCTGTGTACGGTCACTCATGCGCTCGTGACCTCTCGTCTGGACTACTGCAACGCTCTCTACATGGGGCTGCCCTTGAGGACCACTCGGAGGCTCCAGCTGGTACAGAATGCAGCCGTGAGAGTTGTCTTGGGAGTTTCCCGGTACTCCCATGTTACACATTTGCTTCGCGAGCTGCATTGGCTACCAGTTGTCTTCCAGGTGCGATTCAAGGTTCTGATGATGGTTTACAAGGCCCTACATGGCATGGGTCCGGAGTACCTCGGGGATCACCTGCTGCCGGCGTCTACTTCCCTCCGCCCTGTGCGTTCCCACAGAGAGGGCCTCCTCATGGTGCCGCCGGTCAGGGAATGTCGGCTGGTGGCCCCCAGGGGGAGGGCCTTCTCTGTGGGCGGCCCGGCTTTATGGAATCAGTTGCCGGTTGAGCTCCGGATGGCACCTGACCTTCGCTCCTTCCGACGCGATCTAAAGACCTATTTATTCGAACAAACCAGCCTGGCCTGATGGGGGATGGGTTGGGGCTTTTATTATGGCTCTTATTTCATTTTACTGTTTTATCTTGGGCTCCTATTTAATCCTTTTTTAATTTTTGTATTTTGTATTTTATATTGCCCTGTTCACCACCCTGAGTCCTTCGGGAGAAGGACGGTATATAAATATAATAAAATAAAATAAATAAAATAAATAAATTGACCAGTTCTATGAAGCCCTACAGCACCTTATAGAAGTAACACCAAAAAATGATGTCCTTATCATCATGGGGGATTGGAATGCTAAAGTAGGAAGCCAAAAGATAACCGGAATAACAGGCAAGTTTGGCCTTGGAGTGCAAAATGAAGCAGGGCACAGGCTGATAGAATTTTGTCAAGAGAATACGATGGTCATACCAAACACTCTTTTCCAACAACCCAAGAGACGGCTCTACACATGGACATCACCAAACGGTCAACACAGAAATCAGATTGACTATATTCTCTGCAGCCAAAGATGGAGAAGCTCTATACAGTCAGTAAAAACAAGACCAGGAGCTGACTGTGGCTCAGACCATGAGCTTCTCATTGCAAAGTTTAGGCTTAAACTGAAGAAAGTAGGGAAAAGCACTAGGGTATGAATTAAATCATATCCCTGTTCAATATACAGTAGAGGTGACAAATAGATTTAAGGAATTAGATCTGATAGACAAGAGTGCCTGAAGAACTATGGACAGAGGTTCGCAACATTGTACAACAGGTAGCAAACAAAACCATCCCAAAGAAAAAGAAATGCAAGAAAGCAAAATGGCTGTCTGAGGAAGCTTTGCAAATAGCTGAGGAAAGGAGGGAAGCGAAAGGCAAGGGAGAAAAAGAAAGATATGCCCAATTGAATGCAGAATTCCAGAGAATAGCTAGAAGAGATAAGAATGCCTTCTTAAATGAACAGTGCAAAGAAATAGAAGAAAACAATAGAATAGGGAGGACCAGAGATCTTTTCAAGAGAATTGGAGAGATGAAGGGAACGTTTCATGCAAAAATGGTTATGATAAAGGACCAAACTGGCAGGGACCTAACAGAGGCAGAAGAGATTAAGAAGAGGTGGCAAAATTACACAGAAGAACTATACAAGAATGAGCTTAACGTCCCTGATAATCACAATGAGGTGGTCACTGACCTCGAGCCAGACATCCTAGAATGTGAAGTGAAGTGGGCCTTAAAAAAGCTGAGCAACAACAAAGCTAGTGGAGGTGACAGTATTCCAGCTGAGCTATTCAAAATCTTAAAAGACGATGCAGTAAAAGTGCTACACTGAATTTGCCAGCAAATTTGGAAAAATCAACAGTGGCCACAGGATTGGAAAAGATCAGTTTACATTCCAATTCCAAAGAAAGACAGTGCCAAAGAATGTTCAAACTATCGCACCATTGCACTCATTTCTCATGCTAGTAAAGTTATGCTTAAAATCCTACAAGCTAGACTCCAGCAGTATGTGGATCGAGAACTACCAGAAGTACAGGCAGGATTTCGAAGAGGCAGAGGAACTAGAGCTCAAATTGCCAACATACACTGGATCATGGAGAAAGCTAGAGAGTTCCAGAAAAACATCTACTTCTGCTTCACTGACTATGCTAAAGCCTTTGATTGTGTGGATCACAACAAAGTGTGGCAAGTTTTTAAAGAGTTGGGCGTACTAGACCATCTTATTTGTCTCTTGAGAAACCTATATGTGGGCCAAGAAGCAACAGTGAGAACTGGACACGGAACCACTGATTGGTTCAAAATTGGGAAAGGAGTCCGGCAAGGCTGTATACTGTCGCCCTGCCTATTTAACTTATATGCAGAGCACATCATGAGAAAGGCAGGGCTAGATGAATCAAAAGTTGGAATTAAGATTGCCAGAAGAAATATCAACAACCTAAGATATGCAGATGATACCACTCTAATGGCAGAAAGTGAAGAAGAACTAAAGAGCCTCTTGTTGCGAGTGAAGAAGGAGAGTGCAAAGGTTGGGTTGAAACTTAACATTAAGAAAACCAAGATCATGGCATACGACCCTCTCAATTCCTGGCAAATAGATGGGGAAGAAATGGAGGTAGTCACAGATTTTATTTTCCTGGGCTCCAAGATCACTGCAGATGGGGACTGTAGCCAAGAAATTAAAAGACGCTTGCTCTTAGGGAGGAAAGCAATGGCAAATCTAGACAGCACACTAAAAAGCAGAGATATCACCCTGTCAAGAAAAGTGCGTATAGTCAAGGTTATGGTCTTCCCAGTTGCAATGTATGGCAGTGAAAGTTGGACCATAAAAAAGGCTGAGCGACAAAGAATTGAGGCCTTTGATCTATGGTGCTGGAGAAGACTCCTGCTAGTCCCTTGGACTGCAAGGCGATCAAACCGGTCAGTCCTAGAAGAGATCAACCCTGACTGTTCTATAGAAGGCCAGATCCTGAAGCTAAAACTCAAATAATTTGGCCACCTAATGAGAAAGAAGGACTCACTGGTGAAGAGCCTAATGCTGGGAAAGATTGAGGGCAATAGAAGAAGGGAACGACAGAGAATGAGGTGGCTGGATGGAGTCACCGAAGCAGTAGGCGTGAGCTTAAAAGAACTCCAGAAGATGGTAGAGGACAGGAAGGCCTGGAGGAACGTTGTCCATAGGGTCGCGATGGATCGGACACGACTTCGCAGCTAACAACAACAACAATCTAACACCACGTAAATTAAATCAAATAGATATCAAATAGACAAATATTTGTTGGAGCTGCGAGAAAGAGATTGGAATATATAAGTTTATGTGGTGGGATTGTGATAGTGCACAAAATATATGAGACATGGTGTTTAGGGAAATTAGAGAACTTTTGAAGGTAAATTTAGATATGTCACCAAGGATTGCATTACTGTCACTGGTGTAAAAACAAGATATAAATGAAGCAAAAAAGGAATTGACTGTAAATTTGATAATGGCAGCTAGATTAGTGATGGTTAAATATTGGAGATGGAATTGGGTTATTCTTTTTTATTAAAGAGTTTTATAAAAAAAAAAGTTTACAATACATATCCCCAAAACCCACTCGCCCCAAACCACCCCCTTCACCCCCACTTCCCAGAGCTGAATACAGGGTTATAGATATAATAATCATATTCTAACTAAGATTATCCATTATAAAATTAACCAATTTCATAATGTGCTTTAACTCCCCTTTTCAAATTATTAAAAACATAATAATAATAACGTAAACAAAAATATAATCAATAATAATATTAAAATTAATAACAATCTAAAATCTACTCATAAGCTAAATGGAACTTTTTAGTCCCATATTTATTCTGAATATAATCTATTGAAGGGGAAAGAAAATCAGATGTAGGGACAGGAATTCAGACGAAGGAAAAAGAATTCAGACCTGAGTCGATAGAGAGCTTTGAACCAGCCAGGCAGCCTCGTCTCCAGAAAAAGAACTCCCCCGAGTACTGCCCGCTGAACTTTTATTCACCTCCAATCTTACAAAAAGTTACATCAGTCTCATACCAAATAGGATACATAGAAATAATTGGATTATTCAGGTGCTTATGAGATCACACAAAAGCAAGGTAGCATAAGATGTATGTGAAGGCTTTATCATAGCGTTTCCCAAACCTCCCACATGCCAGGCTCCCTGCCAGCCAGAAGAGTGTGCTCTCACTGAAGCTAACAGAGAGGGCCAACTAGAGGGGAATGGAAAGGCTGAAAGGTGAAAAACCAAATTCTTGAGAGACCAAATTCTGGCCGTTCCCACAATCTATCCATCTCCTCCAAACTGAAATATATCTTTTGTTGCGAGTGATCCTTCAAATAAGCAGAAATCTTAGACATTTCTGCAAGATTTGATACCTTAAGTACCCATTCTTCTATAGTAGGCAAACTATCCTTCTTCCAATATTGTCCCACCAGTAACCGTGCTGCTGTTATCAAGTTCAACATCAAATTAATTTCTTTAGTATCACAATCGACAACAATACCCAATAAAAGCAATTGTGGAGAAAACTTTATCTTTCTCTTAAAAATCTTTTGAATGTTCCACCAAATTTTAATCCAAAAAGCTTTTATATTTCTGCAAGACCACCACATATGAAAATAAGTAGCATCTAAACTACCGCATCTCCAGCATTTAGACTGTAGGTTAGGATACATGTTTGACAACATTTTGGGATCCAAATGCCATCTATAAAACATTTTATAAAAATTTTCTCTTAAATTTTGAGCCTGAGTAAATTTAACATTTCTGACCCAGATTACCTCCCAAGTATCCAACGGAATTGGTTCCTGTATATTTTGTGCCCACTTTATCATACAATCTTTAATTAATTCCATTTCCGAGTCCAATTCAATTAAAACATTATATATCTTCTTTATATGCGCACAATTTAAATCTCTAATTTGTTTTACTAAGTTTTCATCTGTAATTGTGATGCCAACCTTCTGATCCAGCTTCCACCTAGCTTTCAGTTGGGTGTATTGGAACCAAGAGTAACTTACGTTTTCTTGTTTTAACTCATCTAATGATTTAAGTTGCCAATTATTCCCTTCCAATCTAAGTAATTCCTTATAGGAAAACATATCCAAACTCACTCCCATAGATACACCTTCTATCGCGTGTCCGGGAATTCCCCAAATCGGTATTTTATAATTTAACTTATAATAATACTTTTTCCAGACACGCAGCAGGGCACTTCTAAGAATATGAGATTTAAAAGCCCTGTCCACCTTTTTATCATAAAGCAAATATGCATGCCATCCATATACCAAATCCCAACCCTCAAGGTGAAGTATTCTTTTATTAGTTAAGTTAAGCCAATTGCTAACCCATGTCAAGACCACCGCATCATAATACAATTTCAGGTTAGGCACCTTGAGTCCCCCTCTTTCCCTAGCATCTTGCAGAATCTTAAATTTAACTCTTGGTTTCTTCCCCGCCCAGATAAATTTATTAATACCCTTCTGCCATTCATCAAGGTTGGCATCCTTTTTCAATATAGGTATCATTTGAAACAAAAAAAGAAACTTCGGCAAAACATTCATTTTAACAGCTGTGATTCTTCCCAATAGAGATAATTATGTTTTCCAATTATTTAAATCCTTTTGTATCTTCAACCATAGTATTTCATAGTTATTCTCATATAATTTTGCATTTGAAGCTGCAATATACACTCCCAAATACTTAACCTTTTTTACTATTTCAAAACCTGTTAGTTTAATTAACATTTCCCTTTCACTGATAGACATATTCTTAGACAATATCTTAGTCTTATTACTATTTACCTTAAACCCTGAAACCTTACCATACTGAGTTATAATTTCCATCAAATCTATAACCGATTGTATTGGTTGAGATAATTTATTTATTTATTTTTGGGACTTATATGCCGCCCTATCTCCCGAAGGACTCAGGGCGGCTAACAACAATAAAAACAACAATACAAAAAAGAAATTAAACAAACAGCCCCAAAATAAATTAGCTAAACAATTAAAAATTAAAACATTTTAAAAACCCGTAGTCAATCCAGGTCAGCCTGATGAAAAAGGAGTGTTTTGAGGCCACGGCGAAAGGACCGGAGATCCGGGGCCATCCGGAGCTCAAGGGGGAGTTGGTTCCACAGGGCTGGCGCTCCCACAGAGAAGGCCCTCCCTCTGGGGGTCGGCAGCTGACATTGTCTAGCCGACGGCACCCTGAGGAGGCCCTCTCTGTGTGAGCGCACTGGGCGATGGGAAGTCGTCCCCGGCAGCAGACGGTCCTGCAAATATCCCGGGCCTAAGCCATGTAGGGCTTTAAAGGTAAGTACCAGCACCTTAAATCTTAAATAATGTTACAACCAAGTCATCAGCAAAAGCTCTCAATCTATAATCATTCTGTTTTATTTTAATTCCCTTTATCATAGAGGACTCTCGAATTTTAATTAATAAAATCTCTAACGTTAATACAAAGAACAATGGTGATAGGGGGCATCCCTGTCTTGTACCTTTTTCAATTTTAAACATCTCTGTTAACCCCCCATTAATTATAATTTGTGCAGTTTGTTGTGGATATATAGCTTTAATAGAATGTAAAAATCCTTCTCCAAAATTCATTTCCTCAACAACTCTAAATAAAAATTGCCAATTCAATTGATCAAAAGCTTTTTCTGCATCCAAAAATGTCAATGCTGCAGGGACTTGGTTGTTCTTATCCAAATATTCAAGCAAATTTACAATTTGTCTTACATTATATTTCATATACCTTCCAGATAAAAATCTCGATTGATCACTATGAATTGTTTGCTTTAAAACTTGCATTAATCTATTAGCCAATACTTTGGCAAAGATCTTATAATCTATATTCAAAAGCGATATAGGTCTATAATTTTTAGGTTGAGTAAGGTCTTGATCCTCATTTGGAATCAATGATACAAAGGCTGTCCTCCAAGATGGAGGAACTTCTCCTCCAGTCTGAATTTCATTAAACAACATCTTTAAAGTTTCAATCATTTCAACCAACAACATTTTATAATAAATTGCTGTTAATCCATCTGTTCCCGGGGCCTTGCCCACTTTCAACTGTTTAATAGCTAAAGAGATTTCCTCTGATGTTATTAAGCGGTTCATCTCAAGTTGTTGTTCTTTTGAAAGTCTAGGAAAATGTGCTTCCTGTAAATATTTATCTATATCTAAAGCTTGTATGTTTTCTCTAGAATATAATTTCAAGTAAAAATCTAAAAAACTCCTCTTAATCAATTTTTGTTGATAGACTTCTTTTCCTTTATATTCTATTTTATCTATAGTATGTAATTTCTGTTTCTTCCTTAATTGATAAGCCAGCCACCTACCAGGCTTATTAGCGTTACAGAAGGCATTATGCTTAGCATAACGCAAATTAGTTGCTACTTGGTCAGCCATTAACATACTAAATTGTTCTTTCAATAAATGTATCGAGGTCCTTAAATTATTATCCAATGGATTCAAAATAAAATCTTTCTCCTTAGATTTAATCTTTTCCTCAAGATCTTTACGTTTTTGCATTTGCTTATGCCTATAAGCATATAAATCAAGACCCCTGTCATGTACGCTTTACTAGCATCCCAAACCATTCCCATCGATGTACTTTTATGCATATTTATAACAAAAAATTCTTTCAGATGTTCTCTACATT